>JBBKCR010136435.1:0-22488 GCA_037577295.1 Ladigesia roloffi | reverse complement strand
ATCTTTAAAATGCTCCAGAAATGTCTTCCGTCCTCCACAAAATCTTAGGTGCGCAAATGCGTGCTGCAGCGTTTTTTTCAGGTGCGCATGCGCTGTCAAAATGAACTGCCGACCACTTATGTGCACACCTGGTTATATAGCATTACAGAGTATTATAGCTTATATAGAATTTTATAGAGCACTACAGAGCCCCATACAGGCAATAAAAAACATAACATTACTTAGCATGTTCTTGTATAAGAAGATTATTATTTTGGCATTATAGAATGGTTTTAAAATGAAATAAAAGATTATGAATGTTAGTATATGATTTCAGTATTGATATAATTTTAGTGTCCAGCAGTGTTTATTGGCGCTGTTTACTGAATGCCCCCGGGGGGCACCGCCCCACCCTTACACTCCCCCGGCCAGCAATCCCTCGTACCCCTCCGTCATCAGTAAACCTGTTAGATCTTTTCTCCTGTTCATCTTGATCCCGCTTGCAGGTCAGCAAGCCCTGCTATGTGATTTTGTATTCAAATTTGTGTGAACTTGATTGTCGAGGTCTCACATTACTTCTCCCCCCTCCCTATCCCCATTTTAATCACTTCATCATTGGGTTTTCTAGAATATTCTTCTCTGGAATGTTTTAGGTCCCATTGAGCCATGCAGGGAAACTGAATTTGGAAAGGTGGGTATAAGAACCACCCAGCAAGGTTAAGGACTATTTTTATTTTATTTTATACATGTATAAATGATTCACTATTGTTTTACAGCAACAACAACAATTATCCTAATAAACATCAATATATTTGAATCTCTTTTGTGACCCATTAGTTTCTCCAATATTTTTTTTTCATTTATTCTTTTTGTTGAAGGCGAAACAACCTTCACAGGAACTTTCATGGTTACTGTTTTTGGTTCTGCCTGTTTATCATCAGCTGGAGATCCAACAAAAACACTGCCACACACACACAAAAGGCGGCTCTGTTTTAAAATCTTACCATTTGTTCTGTTGATCGAGAAAAGTTGAACTCTGTGTTCCGTGTTCCAGCTTCAGCTGTAGGTGTGTGGTCTTTTATTTATTTAGCTAGTAAGTGTAAACATACTGAGAACCTCACACACCTTTCAGGTAATCTAACACTCAGCTCTCAGTTACACGAAGCATTGATAGGCCTGTGTGTGTGTATAACTCAGAATAACTGTGTTTATGTTAGAGAGAGAGGGAGGGAGAGAGAGAGAGATCGTGAATAATTTATTCTGTAACTTCATTAATCCTGGTTCTGTTTCCGTTCCTGGAAGTGTATTCTCATCACTGTTCCTGCTAGAAGTTCTAAAATGTTCCTCAATGCACTTCCACATTTTGTAAAATCACTTTTAAAAGGCAAGTTTAGGACACTGTAGAACACACATACATCTACAAAAGCACACATAATCACGGACTGACACACACACATACATTGCTTATGTAAGACACCCCGTGTGTATGTATGTGTTATTCTGGGGGGTTGTGCCGAATTTATCTGTTTCTGATAAAAATACAAACATTCCATCATAGGATAAATAGCCAGGAGGCAGGAAACACATATCAGTGTGTGTGTGTGTCGCCATTTGCTATTTCTGAGTGGAACGTGGATTCTATTTTTGCAGTTACCATGGGAACTATTGTATTTGCTGCTGAAAAGCAAGACTCTGCTATTTCTGTATCACATACACACATCACAGTTTTATATGTATTAAACACAGAGTGGCCAATATATCAGAAGGAAATGTGTTTCAATATAGTTATAAAGTGAGTAATAAAGTGAGTGTGAACGGGTGAACCTAAGAAACAAACACTGTGTGTGGTCTGTGTGAGGCTGTTGCCTGTAGACGTGTTTCAGGTCTGAACTGAACTAAAGTAGCAAAAAGAGGTGTTTGGTTCCCAAGTTTATGGTCAGAAGTCAGGGTTTGGTAAACTTACTCACACTTTAACAAAATACATTTAAACATCCTCACAAATACAGTGATACCGAACGATTGTGCGAGTGTGTGCAAGCCACCCTGTCCAATAGGAGAAAGGTAATATCACCGTGGCAACAGTGCGGCTGAGTCTGACTGGCTGCAGGACTGTGTGAGTGTGTGTGAGTGTGTATGTATGCCTGTGTGTGTGTGCGTGTGTGCGTGTCTGCCCAAAAATTTTAAACATGAGAAAGAAACTCTGTAATCAATTGAAAGAAGCGAACTGGGATTCCATTTTAATTTATTTATACTAAGAAGCCCCAAAACTGGACTGACAGGATGTCCTTCGCGGGGAAGGGGAAAATGCTGCTGTTTTTTCTGAGGAGTCTATGATAGTCATACGTAACCACGGTTATATCTTACCACACTGTTGCTCTCTGCCACGGTTACAAGTTACCACAGGATGTGTGAGGGGGAGAGAGACAGAAAGAGACCGAGAGACACAGAGAGAGAGAGTTTGGCTGTGCAGGCTTGTCAGTATCTGCATGAGTATTTTGAGGACACCTTTATGAGAACCCCCCCAAACTGCCCCCTGGTTCCACTACTCAAACTAACCCAGAACACCCACCAGGCTCTAAGACCCAGAGGAGATGACAGGTGAAGGGTGCGTATCGCTCTCTCTGTCTCTCATCTGCGCTGCAGTCAATCTGCGTGTGTATGTGAAAGACAGAGAGGAGGACACAGTGTTCGGCAGTTGCAGATTTTTTTTGTCCTCCATCTTAAACACACCGGCTTCTTCATCAGGGAGAGAGAGAGAGGAGAAGGAGGGAGAAAGAGACAGAAGGAGTTAGAGGGAGAGAGACGGGGGAGGGGGAGGGGCCTCGGTGTTGCTTCAATGCTGTCCGTCTCTGCTGATGAAGATGTGTGCAGACATAAACTAACAGGGGCTATATTACAACAGGTACGTGTGTGTGTGTGTTTAGCAGACCTCCCGCTCACTCTCAAATTTAGCATCAATGTCAAGACAACTGGAGACGGGTAGGAGGAGTGTATCGTGTTTGGCGTGTGTTGATGCTCTGCTAATTCTATAAATAGAATTAACCCAAAACTGTAAACCTAACCCCTGAACATTAATCTCAACAGCCTAAACCCGTAAACCCCAATTCTAGAATCCTCAAAAGTCTTGACAGACTAAAATCCCTAAACCTTCTGTGAATTCCTAAATACCTATCCCTAAACCCTTATTCATTAACCTGTAAACTCTTATCATTAATCATAAAATGTAATGCCTTATAATCTTAAGTCCAATACAGGAGTACCAGTGATTTCAGAAACTGTAGTTAGTTTTTTTCAAATCTGATTTATCTGACTGTAGACCCCCCCAACCAGCTGCAGAGCCACAAAATCCTGTCTAAACCGACTGTAGACCCACAAAATTATCTATGAACTGAATATGGACCCACAAAATATTGTCTAAAATGATTAAGATAAAACAATTATGTCTGAACCAATTGTAGACCCGCATAAATCTATCTGAACTGACCATGGACCCTCAAAATTCTGTCTAAACCGACTGTAGACCCACAAAATTATTTCTGAACTGACTATAGCCACGCAAAATTGACCTTACCAACCGCTGTCTTACAAAATGAAGTCTTGAACCGATTGTGGCCGGCTCCAGCTGATCTCCAGATCACTTGCTGTTTTATATGTAAAAAAGTATTTTGGAGTTTTATTCTGACATGTCTAGAATCCTGGTGACAAAGATATTCTCATTTTCGTGATCACTGGATTTGATGTCTCATCTCCTCAGGACAAGATGGCTTTTCCAGGACAGTGGTGTTGGAGATGAGCGCCTCACACTGACTGACAATCTGGAGTGATTTTGTTTGGGTGAACAGTGACTGAGGTTAGGAGTTCAGATTTTCTGTCACTGGATGATGGACGATGGGTCTATGAATGAAAACATCTCCACCATCCTGGCTCCTCCTGTTCCTTTATGGATTCACAGAGGAACTCCTCACAGATGTCCTCATGGCTGGCCAACGAGTCTCTCTCAGAGGGGCCTGAAGGGGGCGCCGTATCCCAGTCTCTGGCTCTTCTGGTCATGCTGCTGATGGACCTGCTGGCTGTGGTTGGAAACGTGGCCGTCATGCTTGTGATCGTCAGAGCCCCTCAGCTCCGTAAGTTTGTGTTCGTATTCCACCTCTGCCTGGTGGACCTGCTGGCAGCGCTGGTGCTGATGCCCTTGGGCATGATGGGAATGATGTCTGGATCTAGCCGGACGTTCTTGGGCTCAGAAACCCTGTGCAGGAGTTACCTGTTCCTCAGCGTGTGTTTGGTCAGCGCTGCCATTCTGTCCATATGTGCCATCAACGTAGAAAGATACTACTATGTTCTACACCCGCTGCAATACGAGGTCCGCATGACTCTGGGTCTGGTGGGTGGAGTCCTGGGAGGCATCTGGACAAAAGCTCTTGTGATGTCTGTGCTGCCTCTTTTGGCCTGGCTGCTGCAGGGGGGGCGGGGCCATGTGCTTGAGGCTGGAGGTAACGGGGTTGACGGGGGTGTTGTTAATGTCCCTGCCCCACCCACACACCCCCATACACACAGACGATGTTCTCTTCACTGGAGTGGGGGTGGAGCCAACCGGGTGGCATTTATGGTCGTGTTTGCCCTGGTGTACTTCCTGTGCCCACTGCTGCTGATTCTGGTTGTTTACTGCAGCATGTTCAAGGTGGCACGAGTGGCAGCCATGCAGCATGGCCCAATGCCAACCTGGACCGAAACGCTGAGACGCAGGCGCTCCGAATCCCTTAGCAGCCGCTCCACCATGGTCACCAGCTCTGGATCCGGGTCCAGGTCAGGTTCCACAGCTGGAATGGGCACCGGTGCCCGCGGGACCCCTCAGCGTCTGTTCGGAGGAGGTAAAGCAGCAGTAATTTTGGCAGCAATGGGCGGTCAGTTCCTGTTCTGCTGGCTCCCTTATTTCTCCTTTCACTTGTATTCGGCTCTTGCGTCTCTGTCACCAGCCTCTCTGGCACCCCTGGAGGATGTGGTCACCTGGATTGGTTACTTGTGCTTCACTTCCAACCCATTTTTTTATGGCTGCCTGAACAGGCAGATCCGGCAGGAGCTCAGCAAACGGCTCCCGTTCCTGTTCCGTCCGAACGGAGATGAGCAGGAGCACCTGCCCAGCCGTGATGGTTCCATCCAGGAGAACTTCATGCAGTTCCTGCAGGGCACTGGCTGCAACACGGAAAACCCAGAATCTCACAATGCCTCCAGCCCTAGACCTTCCACCCCACCGCCGCCCCGGGCCCAACCCATCCCTGTTGACTTTCGCATCCCAGGACAGATCGCAGAAGAGACGTCTGACTTTCTGGAGCAGCATCAAATTAAGAATAATCTCATAATCCCAGACAGTTAAAGCTGGACATCCTCCCCTCAGTTTAAGGAAACCACAATATTTTACAGGGTACTTTACAATAAGGAGCACAATACTGGAGCTGCCTGAATCATATGGTGTTTTTAAGGACCATTTTAACATTGTTTTAGAGAGATGTGCTTTGCCTTGTGCTGGTCTTTGACCAATCAATTCGGAGGGTGGGACGTAAAAGAAAAGTGAATTAATTTGAGCAGTTTTTAAGTTAACCTCATCTATATAATAATAATAATAATAATAATAATAGTCATAATCATTATTTATTTATTTAATTATTTATTGTTCATTACTAATGGCATAAAGAGAATGCAATCTATTAGAATTCAGGAGGAAAAGTGTCCCAAATCTGAATCTTCTGATTCTCTGTGATGTTAATTCATGGTTCCACACAAAACACAATCTTGTGCTGCCTGAAGATCAGATTCACTTTTACGTTTTAGCTTTTACTTTGAACTTTAGCTGATTATTTTAGAAATATCTTAATGAATGGAGTATACAGTTTCAATACAAAACACCTGGGGTAGGGATTGTGGGATGGTAGTAACTGCTGGAGGCACTGAAATGATCATCTCTCACTGTTCTGAGGGGTGTTGGAGGAGGATGCTCCAAGGTGTGTGTGTGTGTGTGATGTTCTGGAGCATTTACTGTAATATTTGTATTTTTTCATGTATTTTGAATGACTGATCTCTGAGTGAAGTGATGTAAAATTGTTGTTTTATTCTGTATTTTTATTAGTATTTAATTCTTAATAAATTACGTTAAAGATGTCATTCTCAGAGCAGCAGCTAGAGGGCAACAAAACCAGCAGCTCACCATATTGCTCAAAATCAGTTACAGTTTTTTGTGTGAGTGAGAGAGAGATAGTTTGTGTGTGTGTGTGTGTTAGTGTGTGTAAGGCAGAATCAACTGCAGGACGTTTTTATTTTTAATGCAATAGAAATATACATCCTCTCTCTCTCTCTTTCTCTCTCTCTCACACACACACACAAACACACACACATGCACACTGATCACAGGTTTTGTTACAGTGACCTTTGACCTTTGCCAGTGTGTGTGCTCGTGTGTGTATGAGACCGCAGCCCTCCTATTTTATGGTTCTGGGACCTTCGTTACCATGGACACCATCAGCAGCATCATTTCACAGGCGGAGGAGTTTATTTCTGGAGTCTAAATATACCTTTTCTCTCTCTGTCGCTTTCTCTCTCTCCCTCTCCTTTGCTTCTCTCTCCTCTCCCAGTGTGTTTGTGGGGGTTAGTGTTAGGGTGTGTTTGTGTGTGTGCGAGGTGCAATAGAGAAATCTTTTAGGTTTAAAAGATCAGTTTATCACTGAACTTCAGTATCCAGCTATTCATTAATGTGGATCAGACTGTGGATTCAGGTCCACACTGAAGATCAGTTCATTTTTACCGTTCACATTAAGTCATACTGTGACCTAAACCACATTGACTTGATGTGAGCTATACAAATAAATTGATGTTTAGTGTGGATTTGAATGCTACAGTACCTTTTTACACAACTGTTTACAAACCCAGGAGCAGATGTCAGTTTTTATGACATCATAAATATGGAGAAATTTGATTCCAGACCAGTCCTGCTTTATGAAGAGCAGACCTAGTGCCTCCTGAAACCTCTCTCGGTAGCACTGATTTTCCATTAGTTTGTACAGTTCACAGTAAATGTAAATAGTTACAGGGACAGTCCCCACGTGAGCAACTGAGGATTAAGTGTCTTGTTTAAGGACAGAATTATAGAAAGTGGGGACTTGCATCTTTGTGGTCATCGGATTCACAGGCAAGTGTTTTAGCTCGCTACTCCCACCCTGCTAAGTCAAACTGTCCTAAACCAGTGTTCCCCAACCCCCGGGCCGGGGACCGGTACCACATGGCCCATGGCCCGGTACCGAGGCACAGAACAGCATAGCCAATCAGAATAATCGTCATATACGTATTTCAATAACAGAAAAGCTTGTTTAGTTCTGAAGACAAACATGAAGACAAAACCCTCCACACTTGAGACCCTCCTCTTCTGAAACCTTCCCTCCTCTAACCCTTTTCTCCTAAACCCCATTATATCTCCGGGACCCCCACCCCTCCACAACCCATACCCTTCCACAACCTCCAATTAAGAGGAAATTCCAGTTTTCAGCTCTTTAAACACATGCTGTGGTTTAATTTATGGAACTCTGTGGTAACCCCACACACTGGAGGCATGTGTGTACAGAGTGAGTGAATGTGTGTGTTTGTATGTGTGTGTGAATGTGTTAGTAGTGAACACAGTTCTGTAACAGATTCATTTGTGCAACTACTTCATCACAGCCCCCTCATCACAGGACTCCTGACCCTTTGGCTGCTGGGGCTCAGTGATCTACTCTACAGCTTTTTTCCTCTCGAATCTTCTCATGAGAACGTTCTGCTCAGACACGTTCTGGTCTGGGATGGTCCAGGTCACAGCTGGCCACATTCCTTCAGATTCTTGACGATGGTATCAGTGACTGCACTGAAGCTGCTCTCGACGTCCTTTGTGTCCACAGCACATGTCAGGTGAGTGAAGATGGGCTTCCCACCTTTGTTAGTGTTCAGATCATCGAACTGCTGCTTGATGAAGTTTGTGGTGTCATCATACGAGTTGGAGCCTGAATGGAAAGAATGGAACAGTTTGACCAGAAAAAAGAAACACACACACTCATATACAGACACTCATCAACCATGTATTAGATGGTTAAGTATTCATTTTCCATATGTCAACACACCACAGCACAGTACGAGTTCAAAATTAGTCTCTGCATTCAACCCATTCACCCGAGTGAAGCAGTGGGTAGCCACATGGGGAGCAGAGTGTGGGGACAGTGCCTTGTTCAAGGTTACCTCAGGGATAAAATTGGCAGTCCTGGGATTCAAACCCATGAGCATCAGATCACAGGATCAACTCCCAAACCACCAGACCAGAGTGTATTAGTGTGTATGTGAAAGTGTGATGCAGAATGCCTTTTTCATGCTACTGTAATGGAAGATGGGAAAGACGTCCTGATGGTTGACTGTCAGGAGCCCTAATGATGCTTCCAGCTGTTTTAACAATCTGCTGCAGGCACTTTCCGTCTGCAGGACTGGCACAGTGGTACCAAACATAGATGCTGCTGATGCATGGAATACCCTCCATGATGCTCATGCAGAACACTTTGAGTGTCGTGCATGTGGGGGGTACACTTTGAAAATATAGCTCTTCGTTCTTCTTGCAAAGTGCATGTGCTGATGTAATTTAGGGATTCAGTAAATCCCTAGCAATGAATTCAGCAATGAAAAGTCCATTTGGCTAGACTTTGGCTTGCTGATAGCTTAGACAAATACAAATACAGTATTCGGATTGGCATAAATAACATGTTTTTTACAAATACCGTTTTTGGACAAATACTTAAAAAAATCTTTGTATTCGTGACACTTCTCCACACGCGTGCAGTATTCATGGCTGCCGCTACCATAATAAAAGGCTGCTTTTGTCTGGTAGTAGTCACGAAGGTTACTGGATTGGTGGATCCACAGGTAATCCAAATTCCAGAGACACTTGATAGCAGGATGGATGGCGAAGCTAGTTAAACTGGGTTAGCCTTTAGCCTGGGGTTAAAGTCAATAGGCTTGCCTCGCTTTTGTTTATGTGCGTAGTATTTTCATTTTGACCAGCTGTGGCTTGCGGCCTTGCGGCCTGTGGCTTGCGGTTCTGGGTGCTGGTGGTGCCTGACTGGGCCATACTGCATAGTGTCCTGGTCTGAATGTTTGACATATATTTTGTTCATGTTTTTATCTGGTATTAGCAAGGTATGTCACTCATATTTGATATGTTCATAAAACAGAACAAGACAAAATGCACAAAAGTTTTTTCTTTCAGTAATTCTTTGGAGCACAGTTAACCACTGATGTTTGGGTGCCACCAGGAATATTGAGCGTTTGTGTTTGTGTGTCTGCGTTTACCACTGTAATTCGGGAAGCAGACGCTGAGTGGAATTTTGCTGATCTTCTCCTTGAAAAGATCTTTCTTATTGAAGAACAAGACAATGGAGGTGGTGGAGAAGAACTTGTGGTTGCAGATGCTGTTGAACAGATGCAGACTTTCATGCATTCGATTCTGTATGAGAGAAAGAGAAAGAGAGAGAAACACTGTAACCCAAACATAACAGTAAGATGTGTACACTGTAACACTAGCACTCTAACGGCAACACAAGTCATTCTAACAGTAACATTATAATTCTAACACTAACACTGTTACTCTAACAACACCGTGTCTCTCATAACATTGTAACACTTTAAATGTAACAGCGTAACTCTGACAACACTAACAATAACCAAATCCTAACACATTTACTGCTTATTCCCTCAGTTTAATACACTGATCAGCTAATCTAGAGGCATGCAGGGATCTAACCCTTCAACTGTGTTCTTCTATCTTTGGGCTGTAGTGTTCTGTCAGCTGTGTGTTTGTTGTGGTAACTCACCACCTCCTCATCCTCCACCAGAGCCATGTCATAGCCGTTAATGTCGGTGCAGAAGATGATGCAAGAAACATCCTCAAAGCATGTGATCCACTTCTTCCTCTCGGGACGCTGACCACCAGCATCAAACATCCTACAGGATCACATGTTTAAACATATATACATATATATACTTATACATACACACACAGACAGTGTGTGTGTGTTTACCTGAAGTTCAGTTCTTTAAAGGTAAACTGTTCCTCCACCACCTCTGCAGTCTTGACTCGAGCGTAAAGGACATCCAGGTCATTGGGGATGTAATCAGTCTCACAGATCCTGTCCAGGTCGCTAAAGTAACTAAAGAACAAGTTTGCACCTTCATCAGCATCACAAAACATACACACACACAAATGCACATAAAAACACAAACGCACACAAACACACTCCCACACACATATATAAACACAAACATGTGCACACGCACATAAACAAATACATACGCAAAGACTTATGCACACATGTACACAAACACTCACTAAGGGGCAGAGTCATGGAGCTGATACTCTGCAGATCTTTCAATAGCTGTCTGAACTCCAGAGTCTCGCCACAAACCCTTCAAGATATGGACAAGCTCTGAGGGCATTGTCCCCTCCTCCACCGTGTCCAGCATCTTCTGCAGCTTCTTTGCATCCTCCTGCTCACACACACATAGACACATGTACACACAAAGAGAGTAAGTATGTGTGTGTGCTTGTATGTGTAAATGTGTGTGTATGGGTGTGTGTTTGTGTTTGTGTTTGTAGAGACTGATGGTGGTTGTAGGAGGGTCTTTTTTGATCTGGTTTCTATAGTTTTCGTGATATTTGAGTGTGGGTGTGTTTGTGTCTGTGTATATGTGTGTGTGTTTGTTTATTGGGTGTTATGTGTGCGTTTATGTGTGTATATACCGACCGTTACTGTTGCATTGTCGTATATAATCTGCAGGGTTTCCATGCCAGTAACGATGGAGTGTGCCGACTGCAGGATGTTCCCATAAATCACGGCCTTATACTCCAACTGCTCCTCCTTAGTGTATCCTCCACGGTAGAGGATCCTACACACACACATACATAAACATATGTACACACATATACACACACACACACACACACACATATACACACACACAGTGGTTTATGGTGAGGGGGTTTGCCTGTTCTCTTCAGCCCACTTGAGCAGAAGTTAAGCTGTACTCCTTAACTGAAGCTGAGATTGTTTGTACATGTGTGTGAAAGCAATGCTCACTTCATCTGCTTCATGATGGTGCTTTTCCCAGCTTCACCAGCACCTGTTAAGAGAACATTTTGTCAGGCTGCTTCATTTTTACACATGCACACACCTGAATCCTGATCTTTACATTTTTTAAAAGAACATTTTCCTATTTTATTCTCCTCTTCCATCTTTTACTCAGGCATGCTATGCATTTACCACACTGGATAAAATATACTGTTTTCTTTCTGTTTTAATAAATTCAGTCACTGATCCGTTACTGTGCGTTTAATGTGTGGAAAGTTGAACCCCACAGCAGAGCTTCAGCCAGGAGTCTGATCATTTTTACTAAAAGCTCATCAAAGCTAAAAGACTTGGTGACATTAAAGGTATAATTGTGTTTCATGGAGTTTTCTGTTTAGCGTGTCACAGTCACAGGGATGCACACTACTCTTTGTGTGAACAAAATTAGAACTCGCAGATCAGTTTGAAGCGCAGGACATTCACTTTAAGGAATTCCATTTAACAATTTCATTCATAAATGTGTACTGAAGATCTGATCTGTGTACAAAACAGTATTACAACCATCAGACATATGTGCAGAATGACATATATATACATGTTTGGATATTCAGACATTTAGAGGGTAAGATGATTTGACATTCAGATGTATATTTAGATGTTTAGATATTCAGATGTTTATAAAAGAAAAGCAGAAGGTTTAGGTGACACTGGGTTACTGCACTAAAATACATGCACTTCATAAACTTAACTGTGTCTCAAATGAACACACACACACCTCAGGAACATAAAACCATAAGATATCGACATTAGACCACAGTTCCCAAAACAGTGCAGTGACTGTTAACATGCAATTACAAAATAACATGAATAACAGAAGTGTGTTTGTGTTGTGCTGATGTGGAGTGTGTGTGTGTGTGTGTATGTGTGTGGGAGTTTAATCTGTGAGCACCAAAATGAAACCCTTAAGAAAAGCTGCTGTACCAAAAATAAATGACCTAGCCCGGCCAAAGTGCACATAGGATAAAAATAAAAGGGAATCCGCCCTGGGGCACATCTTCATCTTTTCAGGGCACCTATGACCTAAATTTCCCATCACAACTCCTAAAAAAACACATGAAAATAAGGAATTCCTAGACGGAATTCTGGAACAGAGTTCTGGAACCAATCACATCCACACTTTTTACTCTCTTGACAGCTGGTGGAGCGAAGCTGAGCCTCCTTAATCCTCAATTAACTTCACAATGACAGCGTACAAACATTCATTAAAAAATTGTAACCTTTGGAGAAACTGTGGCTCCTCAGAGCCAAAACACCACAAACAACCAGGTCTGTGTTTATTGCTGGGTCTCATTTCCACTGCAGGTAGAAAAGTGTTTTCCTGCAGCATCAGTCTGGAAAAAACGAGAACTAATCTTTAAACATAACAAACCAAATGTTTCCGCAGGTCAAGATCAGCCATGTGTGGAACATATTTCACTGCATGTATATTAACCCCACAACAAATTATTCTATTGTAAAGACTGTTCCCCTTTCTGTTTTCTGTCCCTAGAATAGAGCAAATGTTTGATTGTCTTCTTAAAGTTGAATAAAAAATGTGAACAACAATGAAACAGCTGAATTAGTCATTAACCATTAATTGTTTATGGAACAGCAAGGTAAGTACATATTAAATAGTTGATCTCAAAGACACCCTTTTTAGATTAAAGTTAATCTAAACTATTTCAGAGTTTTCCCAGCTCCATAAATATTATGTTTATCGCTCCTTACCCAGCAGCAAGACCTTGATACTTTTTTCTGATGATCCCATGACTTTTCACAGAAAGAAGGATGGAAGTGTGGAAGGATGGATGGAGCAGCTGAAAGTGTCAGCAGGTAGAAAACTAAAACCTTTCCACCAAACCTTTACTAACACCTGACTGCATGCTCCACCTCTATTTCCAAGCTCCTCCTCCATCCCTGTTTCAACCATTCAGGATTTTACATGCATCAGCGCGACCGTGGTAATTTCAAAATCCAATTAGATGTAAATAGTCTAAAAGCACTCGGACTTACAGCGCAGCTAAAAATACTAAAAGGCTGTGAGGGATTTCGGCGAATCCCGTTTGGTGGAGTTTTAGCTTCCATACTGGAGGCTTAACCTATGTCTGTTTGCTGAAACCAGTTTCATGGACGTCACATCCAACCGCCTCCGCATACATGGATCCTCCTCTGAACTCTTGTCAGGACACTGTTCTGCCTGCAGTGCAATTTCTATTCTTCCCAACCCTTTATCAGTGTATCACTATATCATGTGTCATGGCATCACTTTACCCCCTTTTTCACTATATTACTCCAATACAGCATCAATGTATCACTGCATTATGCTAACACTGTATCTATTAAATTACAGTATATTTATTTGCTAGATGCTTTTATGCATTTTGACTTACAATATGAGTAAACATTTAGAACACTGTGAGAACCAGAGAAGAGTATAAAATATTTTATGCAGGAGTATTGGTTCGCTTCATTACTGCATCACTGCATCCCATTTATCACTGCATCACTGTACTATTGTATCTCTGTATCCCCTTTGTCACTAGATCACTGTTCCACTGCATCACTATATCTTTACCCAAGCATCACTCTGTTATACGGGGGATATCACTGTGTACAAGAGATATCCTATATATTGGGCAGCTGGTGGCCTAATGGTTCAGAAGATTGCCCTGAGATCAGAAGGATGGGTTTTAAATCAGTGGCATCACTGCAGTACCCTTGAGCAAGGCACCATCCCCACAGACTGCTTCCTGGGCACCCCTTGTTGATGGTAGAACCCTGATTCACTTGGTGAATGGGTTAAATGCAGAGAAAGAATTTGTTTACACTGTGCTGCGGTGTGCTGGGATGTGTTCATACGTGACTATAAGAGGCTTCGTGTATTATAGTATTTCCTTCATCATTGTATCACTGTAGCATGTTTATCACTTTAGTTTTGATTCTTGAATCGGGTCTTGGACCTTTGACATAAGGTGGATGGAGTCAAGCTTGTTGATGCATTAAGGGACAGAGCTGTGAACCGTGGACTTATAAGACAAAAGTAGCTTGGCCAGCTTTGGCTCTGTAGAGTTTTAATATTATTACCCCAGGAACCCAGTGAACGACTACGGTAGTGGAATTGTGTGTGTAGAATACCAGATGTTTTGGATGATCTCTAGAAGTCTGGTGGTCTTGAGGAGAGAAAGTTTTCCAGCTTGGAGGTGATGAGAGTCTGAGTGACATCAGTAGGGAAAATCAGACAAATAGCAAAGAAGTTAGTATAACATTGGTGGGAGGAACCCTGCGAAAAAATAATAACACCATGAGAATGATTATATAAGAACAAGATATAAGTTGACATACTTTATCTGTTAAAAATTTTACAATCGTGATATTCTTATGGTATCTCTCTTAGTCATTTTTGTGTGTGTGGTTTTTTTTGTCTTTTTTGTTTTGCTTTATTTTTTATTATTATTTATCTTTTATTATTATTTCCATCTTGTTTATGATCTTTTGTTTTGTGATATGTTTGTAAAAAAGGAAAGAGAAAGATAAATGGGCCGAGCACTGTGCCCTGAGGTACAGGATGAGTCTTTGCGGGACAGACAGAGATCCTCTCCATGATATATGGTAACTATGACCCTCAAAGATAGAACATCATCCATTGCCAAGCAGAACCAGGAAATTACCGCATCTCCTGCAGGATTTGGAGAATCCACACTGTATAATACATACAATCATTACTTTACACATTGACAGACCCAGCTTTCAACACTCAAACTTTATTTTTCACTCTCAGTTTACAATGAACCTCAGTGAGGAATGCAGAGTATCAAGGAGGGCTTTCCACACAAGAAAAAATTGTCTGAGGCAGAAAGCAGAAATCCAAAATATATGATGAACAAAAACTTACCCCAGAAGTTACTTTAACCCTTTAAAGCTCTGAGACAGCAGCTGTAAACACAGTGCTAAACAAACCCTTTATGTTTATCCATTTAGTTTTATTGATTAGGGACAGGTTAGTAGATAATCCTCTGCTCAAAAAAATTCAGTTAACCATTAAGTGGATTAGAACTACAGAATGTCAAAGTTCAGTGTGCCGTTAAGCACAGCATGAGGTAAACATGTAGAGAAAGTCTAAGGGAGCCTTGTTTTCTTGTTGGTGTTAGAATTAAGAGCAGCGAGGGTCAAAGCAGCTGTTTGTTCTCATATATATTATTGTTTATCTAAGTTTGAACTTTATTCAGAACAGTTATTAAACAAAGATGGATGGTTTGCTTTTCCAAAAATGTGTGTGTGTGTGAAGGCTGCTGAAGCACTCATCAGGCGATGGAGCTGATCTTGTAACGGGATTACACACACACACACACACCCTCACACACACACACACACACACACACACACACATACACACTAGTGTTTGTGAGTTTACAGAGGATCTGTTGTTTAATTATGTTTTAAAGAGCCAAAATTCTAGTTTCCTATCTTTAATTTTCCCCTGAGCTGTAATTATATACACTTGTGAAAAAAACGAATAGTTGTATTTATTCTGCAGCCAACCCCTCTACCCCACACACTCTCTCACATGACATCACCCCCTTACATGCTTTCTAACCCACTTACCCACCTCCAACCTCAAACCACCCCCCCTACACACTCCCTCACTCCACATTACCCGCACCTATCTCTCCTCACCATCTAAAAACGGCTCACAGGTGCTGAACACAAAACGGGTAAGTGTACAGCATATGGTGTTGAACACCTGGAAGGTTCATGTTCAGCAGAGTTTGATGGTGGTTCTCCTCAAACACATTCAATTTGCTGGCGGGGTGAATCAGGTGTAAGGAAGTCACCAAAACGTGCTGGACGACGGCCGACCAGGACAGTTTGCCAACCCTAGTGTGCAAAGTCAGTGCTGCCCCCTAGAGTAGCTCTAGGAATAACCACTAGTAATGGACTGAAGCAGTTACACACGCACACACACAGTTTTCAGGAACAGAGTGTGTTTGTGTTCGTGTGTGTTTGTGTGTGTTGAAACATGTCTGTTAATAGTAAACACTGAATTTAAAACACTGCTTTATAGTTAGGGGGAGTTTAATATCGATATTTCAGGGGAGTATAAGAGACTCACTTTCACACGGAGACAAATCTGGGAAATTTGTGGACTTGTCCTTTAACGTTGTTTCATTATTCGCAGTAATAATGTGGTCCTTTTGTTGCCCGCATTTATGTAAATTTGCTGTTCATTTGTTTGGCCCTCATTCTGTCTCTTTAAATATTTTGGGTTCGTTTCCCCATTTTCAGCCCGTCCAACTTCCAGGAAATCGGTCAGCCCTGCAGTGTGGAGGCTTTCGCCCCTTCTATACTGCGATTGGGCCTCTTCCTGTCAGTCTGAGATCTCAGCCAATCACAGCTACAGAACTGTGGAAAACAGGTGGAAACAAAACTGTACAGTTATTTCTCACCGCTGGAGAGACAAACAGCGGAGTTTATCTCGTAAAGCGGAGTTTACATGTAAAAACACACAAAACACTCATTTAGCGAAAGTCCACGTAATTTTTATATATCGAGTTTCGCCGAGTTTGGACCGGAGATTAACGAACGTGGCCGAACTTTCTATGATGGCTGGAGGTGAGTAACAACTACACACACTCTCTAACTTACCTTAAACACTATTCCGCCCTAATTGCTGTTCTGTAACTACTCACTGTTCCATTACTACACACTCATATCAATACTGTTTTGATACTACGCAATGTTCTCTAAACACTGTTCTATTACTACACACTGTTCTATAAACAATGCTCTATAACTACACTGATAAATTTCTACACTTAAAATAAACACTGTTCTAATACTACATTCTTTTATAAATACTGCTCTATAACTACACCCACTGTTTAATACATTCTGTTCTATAATGACACAATGTTCAGTAACGACACACTGTTATATAAATTCTGTTCTATTCTTACACAAAATATACATTTACAGAGTATTTAGCATCAGTAGTACATATCTGTTCTTAAAACCTGTAAAGTTATACTTAAATCAATGTCTGCCAATCAATCATGTTACTCCCACCTTAACAACTCCTGTCAAAGTAAAGTCAGAGGTAAAGCTGGGCTTCAGACCAAACTAAAACTTTACTAGCCATTGGCTCCTAAGCACATTTCTGTGTTTGTAACAACAATCATATGTGTTATAAAAGTAAAACAAATATTGTCATGGCACATTTTGTCTCCAGTCCTACCCCAAGTATAGAGTGAAACAATAAATAATTATAATTACATTTACATTTACATTTATGGCATTTAGATGACGCCCTTATCCAGAGAGATCCCATATCCCTTATCTCTGAAAAAAAACTTAATACTGTGTGCTCAGTCCTCTCAGCTCATCTGTAGAATCATATTTTAGCCAAACTTGGCAAATATTAATGCTTTGTGGGTTGATAAGCCCTTCGATTGTTTTACAGTTGATTTTATATATAAATATTTGGATTTTAATTTTTGGCTGTATTGCTTTCATATTATAATGTTTGTGATTGATACAATCCAGGTCTCACACTGAGTGTTGTTTCCTGCCATGTCAGTCTTTAACAAATCTGAATCTAAATCTAAAAAAATACTTTTATATGATTATTTTACATTTACATAAGGACTTACTGAATATTCTTATACTTCTGATGATCAGTAGCAGCTTTTCAAAAAATATAATTTAATGCTTTTTACAATGGGAGAAAATGAATTTTGAACAGAATTAAGTTCAGACTCAGATTTTTTTATGTAGCCCCTGTAGAAATGTAAGAGAATATTAAGCACAACTGGACACATTGCTACTCTCGAGAGATCCTGCCTTAAGCCACACAAAGTCAACGTATGTTGACTGTCTTACAATGTCTTCCAGTCCCACTGTTATGATCAATAGAAGTCAAGGTTTATGGAGCTTTGAAAGGGTGCATTTGCATTATTATGGCAGTATCATTACGTCAGTTGAAAATGGAAACAATGACGATATTATTGTTTATCGCAGCAAAATTTGTTATCGCTAAAAGCCAATCCAATATGTCTAAGCGTTTGGGATCCAAATGAGTCAGATCTGATCAAAATGATCAAATGAAATTCCCATTACTTACCATGTGATAGTGTAGTAGAAAAGGCAGACTTGGGTCAAGCATATTTACACATGGTTATGAGATGTCACTTTTCTTGTACTGTTAGTTATTTTAATTTCCCTTGGTTGTGAAAGACAATCACCATTGGTGACTGTAATGCAAAAACTAGTCACAAAATAAATAACCTAGTCCCGTTGCTAAAAAGAAAGGTATGACATGCATCAAGACTCTTCTCAGTCATGGCCCCCCCAATGGTGGAATGCATTCCTTCTGATGTTCTGATATGCGGAGTCCCTCACTATCTTCAAGAATCGTCTGAAGACCCACCTCTCCAAGAAACATGCTGGAGCCCTGAGTTAAGGCATGGAGATAAGTTTTGTTTTTTTTTAAGTGAAAATGTGGAAGAAGTCACCAGCATGTTTCTTGGAGAGGTGGGTCTTCAGACGATTCTTGAAGATAGTGACCAATTCGATATTATGGATATAGCAATACATTTCTTGGTTCTTGTGTACAAACACTGTTACAGTGTTTGGGCGCAGCACGCTAGTTTACCCCTGTAGAACGGTGTGTCGCATTAGTTCTGTTTTTGCTGCTCAAGTGTAAAAAAAAGAATAAGCTCGATTTTCATAAAAACACATCGTTCTGAACAGTAAATTCGAATTAATTGATTCAATTAATTTATCGGCCACCTCTAATGTTATGCAGTTCACAAGACCGTCAATGTCCTCCCCATGGTAATCACACAGCACTTCCCACACAGTAGATTCAAAACGTGAAAATGTTATTTGTTTCTTTATTTTGATTATTGTTGAGCTGCAGGTTTAGGCTCACACAAGTGACTGCAATTTAATTTAATTAAAAAGATTAAATTATTTGTTTTAATTATTTTGCCTGATGTTCAATGTTACAAAATGTTTATATATTTCCTAAAATAAAATAGTGTGTTCAGTTGAAAAATTTATATACAACATTGTAGAGCAGTAATTACAATACCGCGAAACTGTGATAATTTTATCCAAGGTTACCATACCGTCAGAATGTTATACCAGCACATGCCTACTCGCTGTTCTATACGTGCTGTTCTATAACCACACATTGTTCCATAAACATTTTATTGTAACTACACAACTCTTCTATAGCTACCCACTGTTCTATAACCAGTGTCCTGTAACTACTCACTGTTCACTGTTGCCTAGCTACACTAGAGGTGTAATTATTTATTTTATTGTCAGTATTTCATCACAACAATTCTACTACCCATCATTAGTATTTGTTGGAGTGTGTGTTTGTACATGCACATGTTTGCCTATGCTTTAATTCAGCAGCAGATGGTGCTGTTACAGCTTGCTGGTGTTGTGCATTTTGAGCAGAGCATGTTTGTGTGTGTGTGGGTGTATGCGCGTGCTCTAAAATTCTACTCCTCTGGCTTGCCATGGCAGGAAAGCATAGACTTAACCCCAGCCCCTGGTGGGAGTGGGGGTGGAGCCCTGTGAGCTGCCACACCCCCTTTAGTGCAGTGGGAGTTTCCTTAGACATCATTCTGCATCCTGCAGCGGTATGTGTGTGTGTGTAGGTGCCTGTCGTCCTCCAGGAGGGTGTGTGTTTTGCAGCAGTGTGTACGTGTTTTTATGAGATCAGTGGTCAGCATGTCTGCGTCTAGCAACAACAAACCAAAATCACCTCTAAGGAAACGAGGAAGCCTCCAGAACACCTGCAGCACAGGTGAGTGTGTGTGTGTGTGTGTGTGTGTGTGTGTGTGTGTGTGTGTGTGTGTGTGTGTGTGTGTGTGTGTTATTTGTGTATTTCTCCTTGGTGTTTGGGTTTCTCTGATTTTGTGATGTTGCAGCACCTGAAACTGGATTATTAATCAAAGCATATTATATTAGCAAATAATTAGTGACTCATTATTATAAAGATGACTAAGGTGATGCATTGGGAACTGTTTTCAGACTTCTGTGTGTGTGCATGTGTGTGTGTGTGCATCATTTGTGTAGTTCTTCTGGGTTTTTTGTTTTTTGTGAGCTTCGATGTTACAGCACCTGAAACTGGACTCATTAATATTAATCCTATTATAATTTATTAATGAATAAATAGTGACACATTATTATAAAGGAGACTAAGTGAAGCACTGGGCACTGTTTTGGGACAGCTGTGTGTGCATGTGCGTAACATTTTCTTGTGTGTGTAGGATCATATTGAGCTTCTGAGGGACAGTGGAAGGGTTGTATTTCACACACACAAGTCACTTTATTTGTTCTGGGATCAATAAAGATTTCTCATTCTGTTTTGTATTGCAGTATTTATTATTCAGTGTGGCACCATTTTAGGTTTGCAGTACATTTTATTGCAGTATTTTGAATTGTGGTATTATTGTAGTATGTATTTTCTATGTACAAATTATAAGTATTTAATTTGGTATAGTAGTTCTGAGTCCTACAGTTTTTATTACTGAAGCATTTATTATGCTAGTATTGCTACTAGTATTGCAGTATTTAATATTTCAATAGTTTAGCTTTCATAATGTTCTTTTTAATATTTAGTATTGAACTATGTACTTATCTAGTATGTATTATTATACTAGTCTTTTATTATTTCTGTATTTCATTTTGCAGCTTTTAAAAACTATTTATCAAAGTATTTTATAGAACTTTATTTTATGCTGCAGTTTTGTTTGTTACTATTGAACATTCTAGTATTTTTACAGTTAATGCAGTGTTTTTACTGCAGCATTTTATATTGCTGTATCATTGTAGATTTGCAGAATTTTTGCATATTGTTGTACTTTATATTTAAGTATTAATTTAGCATTATATGCAATCTATTTCAGTATTATTTTAGTATTTTTCCCAGTATTTAATACTGCAGCTGTGCAGCTCTGTCTGAGCAGAACTGCTGCAGTAATAAATAACTTAGAAGCTCTCCCTCTCTGTGTTCCCTCACTCTCTTTCTACCGCTCTCTCCATTCTCTACCTCTCGCTCTCTTTCTCTGTCACTCTTGCTGATCTCTGTGTCTCTCTCTCTCTCCTGTGAGCATGTGCAGTTTTGCCAGAGTGTTGAAATTATACAGTAAAGGTATTAACAATTAAATAAAATACATTTTGTTTGCTCTCTCTATCAGTCTTTCTCTTTTTTCATGATCTCTCTCTCTGATCCACAATAAGCTGAACACAGAGAGTCCTTCAGTGTCACCCAGTTAACCCAGGATCAGGTTCTGCTCTATGTTCAGGGTCTGGTGTGTATGTGTGTGAGTATGTATGTGTGTGTATTGAGAAATCTGTTATACTGTTAATCTGATTATTCATTAATGGATTGAACCAAGTTTGAAAGATCAGACTGATCAGTAACAGACCCTGGGTGAGCCCTGAGTGACGTGGATCAGTTTTTCATCAAATTACACAGAGGCCCCACAGCCGTGCTGAAAATGTTGCATCATGTCTAGACTGGAAAACACTCTGCTGTGATGTCCTTGAAGGGTCTCCCAGTGTTCCCAGTACAGTCACTGTTGATGAGGGCCTGAACTCTCTCAGGGAAGACTGTAGAGTTTAGAGTTTGTGTCTGGAGTTTTAAGGAATATTGGACAGTGTGTGTAACTGTGTGCATTGTATTGGTATGTGTTGTAATGGTGTAAGGTAACTGTATGCAGTAACAGTGTGTACAGTAACCGATGAGAAACAGGATGGACTGTCCTATTTAGCCAGTGAGAGAGAGGACAGTTATGCTGTGTGATGTGGAGAGGGAGGAAGAAGAAATAATGGAGGAGAAACACCCTATCCTCCCAGAAAAAATAAGGAGAACTGATGGGAGGGGAGGGGGGTCCCAGCCTACACAGAAATGGATATGCTGTGAGATTGGGAGGTGGAAGAACCATGTTACCCACAGAGAGTGAGAGGATACAGCTATACTGATTGACAGGGAAAGGGAAGGACCACCCTAGACCCCATGAAAGAGATGAGAGTTACACTGAGGGATGGGGAAGGGGGAGGCCCATCCTACCTATAGAGAGAGAAGAGAGTTATACTGAGTGACTGGGAGGGGGAGGACACCCAACCCTCCAAGAGAGAGAGGGGAGTGATGGGTTGTGGGAGAGCCAGTGGAGTTGGGAGTGTTTATGAGCTCTGAGGGGTATGACTGCAGCATGGCTACACTGTACTGGACGGTAGAACTAATTGGGTCAGTGAATTAATGTGTGTGTGTGTGTGTGTGTGTGTGTGTGTGTGTGTGTGTGTGTGTGTGTGTGTGTGTGTGTGTGTGTGT
>JBBKCR010136423.1:0-22489 GCA_037577295.1 Ladigesia roloffi | reverse complement strand
CGGCTAAAGCTAATAATCTGCGTTTGTGTTCTGCTGAGGAAACAAAGTCACCTTCTACTTGGATGCCCTGGGGGTAAGCAAATAAACATCGAATTTTCAGTTTGGGGTGAACTATCCCTTTAATCGATGCAGGAATGAGCATAGTTTAACCATGGATATGTGAAGTGATATGAATGGATGTAGGGTCACCAAGGTCTCCACAGTTTTGTCACCGCATGAACGGGTGTAGCGCCACCATCACAATGATGGTAATGTCACTGCAGGAAAGGTGTGGGATCACCACTAAAGTATGGTAGTGTCCCCGTGTGAATAGGTGCAAATATGTGTAGCGACTCTCTGGAGCAGCTCCTCTGGGGTTAAAAACAATACTGTTCTGCTTTGCACAGCTGTGGCTCTCATGTCTGCCTCTGCCAAACCAACACACACCTTGCGCTCTCACACACACACACACACACACACACACTGGGTGAGTGTGTGCAAGTTTTTGAATGATCTTTACCCTCAATGCAATCGATAGTTCTTGTATCTGTGTCCAAATTGCTTTAACAAGTGTGATTGTGGAAACACGCTCTGAAAAGCTACACCCATGTCAAAAGTTTGTGTGTATACATAACATTTCAGAATTGTTTTTTTTTTTCCATGGGCAGTGTACCAAAGCTGTGATATCATGATTAAGGTTAGAGATTAGACGCAATTTGGACTATAACAGGGCCCATGTGTTATTTTATTCCCCCCCCCATGTTTATAGCACATTTTTGATTTTATTTACCATTCCAATATCTGAAGAAATAAGTTTATTTTTATGTTTAAAACTGATTTATGTAAATAAGCTCCATTCTGATTGGCTGACGTTTTTGCAAAGACACCTGTTGTTATTGCAGACACTCCTTATAGTGATCCTTAAGTGAATGAGTGGCTTAATTTTTACCTTAATTTCCAGGAAAGTAAGGAAAATAAGTGGAAAAGTGCAGATTAAGGCTGATTAAGGGGTCCAGGCTATAGCACACCGCCCAGGCAATAGCGCTTGTGTTTGAGGAAATGCCTTTTTGTTAAACTATATGACTAAAGCTGTTACTTGTTCATTTAAATAATGTTTTTATTAAGTACTCGGTATCGGCGAGTACTAAAATGCAAGTACTCGTACTCGTACTCATTTTTAAAAAAGTGGTATCGGTGGATCCCTAATGTCACCTACACACAGAGGCACAAAGACAGCAACAACATATGATATAATCAAAATAAAACTCTATTGGCTAGTAAAAAGCTTTAAAAGAAGGTAAATACGTCAGTGTGTGATGTGTGTGGGAGTCAGTGTGTGCACAAATGATTTAGTGTGTAGGTAAGTCAGTGTTAGAGGGTAAATGTATGTTTAGGTAAGTAAGTGTGTGTGCAGGTGTGTCAGAGTGTGTGCAGGTGAGTCAGTGCGTGTGCAGGTGAGTCAGAGCGTGTGCAGGTGAGTCAGTGCATGTGCAGATGAGTCAGTGCGTGTGCAGGTGAGTCAGTGCGTGTGCAGGTTTGTCAGTGCATGTGCAGATGAGTCAGTGCATGTGCAGGTGAGTCAGTGTGTGTACAGATGTGTGCAGGTGAGTCAGTGCATGTGCAGGTGAGTCAGTGTGTGTACAGGTGTGTGCAGGTGAGTCAGTGCATGTGCAGGTGAGTCAGTGTGTGTACAGGTGTGTGCAGGTGAGTCAGTGTGTGTACAGGTGTGGGCAGGTGAGTCAGTATGTGAGCAGGTGAATCAGTGTGTGTGCAGACGAGTCAGTGTGTGTGCAGGTGAGTCAGTGTGTGTGCAGGTGTGGGTAGGTGAGTCAGTGTGTGTGCAGGTGTGTGCAGGTAAGTCAGTGTGTGTGCAAGTGTGTGCATGTGAGTAAGTGTGTGTGCAGGTGAGTGCATGTAAATCAATGTGTGTGCAGGTGAGTCAGTGTGTGTGCAGGTATGCGCAGGTAAGTCAGTGTGTGTGCAGGTGTGTGCAGGTGAGTGCATGTAAATCAGTGTGTGTGCAGGTAAGTCAGTGTGTGTGGAGGTGTGTGCAGGTGAGTCAGTGTGTGTGCAGGTGTGTGCAGGTGAGTGCATGTAAATCAGTGTGTGTGCAGGTATGTGCAGGTAAGTCAGTGTGTGTGTGCAGGTGAATCAGTGTGTGTCCAGGTGTGTGCAAGTGAGTGCATAATGAATGCACTCCTACAATAAACTACAACTGAAAACAACACAAAAACCAAAACAAAATGGAAAGCCCCTGAAAAACTGAAATGAATCCTGACGTGAAAAAGCTCCAGTAGGACCAGAAAGCAAATCACTGGACAAACACTAAAGGCTTTCCAGGCTCTGAGTGACCACACATAAACATTATATCAGCACAACTTTGTGAAGCAAAGGAGCTGAATGGAGAGTAAAAGAGTGTTTTTTAAATATAGCACAGCATCAGGGCTTTTAGTGGAACAGTGAGGAGCAGAGCTGCTGCCTGCAGGACAGAGTTCTTCAAAGAGCTCCACACGGAGTCAGTGGGACAAAAGGCCTCGTCACGGTGACATTGCATACTGAATAAGGCCCGAGAAGCTTCCTCACAAATCAGCACAAATACACAACTGTTATGTAACATACTTATAAAATAACAACAATAACAAAGAGAACAACCTCCTTGAACCACACATATATGTATGTGCCATTTCAAGGGATTCCACACATGAACGGAAGACAAACCATTTTGGTTTCCTAAATAACTGCACAAAAATACACTGCAGGTTACGCTGCCATTTTAAGGTTTTATCACAAGAAAGCTTTAGAAATGTTTTTAACTAAACTAATCTAATTATCTAATGGACTGGTTTTTATTATGTTATAGTCTGTAGTAACACATTCTGTAGCCATAAGGGTAAAAGTATTCACTGACATTCACTTTGTGTTGGATCATGAAAAAAAGAAGTATCACTCAATTCTTCAACATCTGTTCTTTCTGGGTTAAGTACCACTGGACAAGATCTCATTCCAGTTGTATCCAGTCCAAAGAAAAGCAAAACATTTCGAGAATTATGCCTCTCAATTCTCCAGATCTTTCTCACATTAAGCTGCAGGAATGAGCTGGAACAATTTTAAAATGGGTGTCCAAGACAGGAGTGTTTGCATGTTTTAAATGGTGCTGGAAGACTAATCACTCCTCTAATACTAAACACACCCAGACTAATCACTCCTCTAATACTAAACACACTCAGACCAATCACTCCTATAACACTAAACACACTTAGACTAATCCCTCCTTTAACACTAAACACACTCAGATTAATCCCTCCTCTAACACTAAACACACTCAGACTAATCAATTCTCTACCACTGAATCCACCCAGATTTATCACTACTATAGCACTAAACACACTCAGATTAGTCACTTCACAATCACTAAACACACTCAGACTAATCCCTCCCTTAATACTAATCACACTCAAGACTATTCACTTCTCTAACACTAAACACACTCAGATTAATCACTCCTCTAACACTAAACACATTCTGACTAATCACTTCTCTAAAACGAAAGATGATATGATCAATTACTCTCCTAGGTTAATAACTTCTCTAACACTATACACATGATGACTAACCACTCCTCTAACACTAAACACAATCAGACTAGTTACTCTCTTAACACTAAACACACTCTGACTTATCAATTCTCTAACATTAAACACACTCAGACTAATCACACTATGAGCCACACTATTCACTATCTTAACACTAAACACATGCAGACTCATTTTCCTCACCCCTCTAACACTAAACACACTCAGACTAACCACACTCTGAGTCACACTATTTTCTCCTCAGACACTAAACACACTGACTAATCAGTCCTCTAACAATAAATAGACTCTGATTAATCCCTCCTGTAACACAAAACACACTGAGACTCATTCTCATCACTCCTGACACTGAACACACTCTGACTAATCACTTCTTTGAAACAAAACACACTCTGACTAATCACTTCTCTGACATTGAACACATTCTGACTAATCACTTCTTTGACACTAAACAATCTATGACAAATCATTTCTCTGACACTGAACACATCCTGACTAATAATTTCTTTGGCACTAAACACACTCTGACTCATCACTCCTTTAACTCTGAACCCACTCTGATCCACAAAACGCACTCTAACTAATCACTCTCCTGACATTAAACACACACTAACTAATCACTCCTCTGACACAAAACACATTGACTAATCACTCCTCTGACACTGAACACCCTCAGACAGACTAATCACTCCTCTAACATTAACCACATACAGACAACATCTAATCATTCTACATACTTTATCCATGTTAGTGTATCATTAGTGTTTTTTGAGCTGTCAGGGTTCTATAGCCATTATTTAAATAACATTTTAGGATCTCTATTTAAAAAAAAATCTAGCTTACATCTGATCTTTGTATTATTTCCCGTAATAGGTTAGAAAATCTGAAATTCTAAAGTAGGGCTCATTTACTACACTGTTCATCATTACAGCCTCAAACTGCAGTGGAAGGCCACATGCCGCTCAGAGCGCAGTGAGATCTTTCTGTCTTCGAAATAAACAGACTGTGTTTCTGCTGGCGCAAAGCGCGCAGGAAATGCCTGAGTAGAGAGAGAGAGAGAAGAAGAAGAAGGGAGGGATACAGAAAGAGAGAGAGAGCGACAGAGCGACAGAGAGACAGAGTGCGCTAGAGCAAGCCAAAATATTGTCTCTGGTCTGCACATGGCCTACTTATTCTGACAGGGTCCTCCCTGTGTATGGACGTTTCCACTGCTCTGAAGGAGTTTCTCCTCAAGGGATATTCTAGGCATTCAGCCTCCACAAAAACACAACAAAAACATCTCAATTCCACAATCCTGCAGGCCTGTGTTGAGGCACTAAAGGGGAAGCCAAGCCTGACTTCACTTCCAGTACAAAACGCCTCTCGGCAGTAACTCAGTTTAATCTCACTGACACATAAACACTGATCCTGAGGCAGAAGAGCCTGCTGGGTAGAACAGTGGCCTGCCAAAGCTACATCAAAATCTCTCTAAAAGTCCAGGCAATTCAAACCAAAACAGTAAGATGAGGTGCCACATAAAGTAAGATCAAAAAGTTCAAACTTGAATGTTCACAGCAGTACTCAGTCACAATGCTAACATTTCTCATTTAAAACTTATGTGAATTCTCACCAAAGTGTGCATAGTCTAGTCTGTGAAATCTGTAATATCTGTAATATTTAAGTGTCATTTAACAGCTCTAGCTGCTCTAGCTGTTCACTCACAACCACAGATATTTTCAACTAGCATTGTATAGCATAAGCTATATTCAGCAAATAGTTATTCATTTGCCAATTTGGCTATCAATAGCCAGTTTTCACTAGCAGAGTAGCATGACCTATTTTCAGTTTTAAAAGCTAGCTGGAGGATTTTTTTTTGCCAAATTAGTTAGTGGCCATTTCTGCATACCTAGCATTAACTATTTTCACTTTGCAACATAAGCTGGTGTTATCAATTTTCATGTTGCAATTTTTGTAAGAAATTTTTGGTCATTTTCAGTTTGCAAAGTAAGTTGATTTTAGCTATTATCAGTGAGCAGATAAGGTTGTGCCAGCTATGTTCAGCTATCGGATGAAGTTAGTGTTAGCTATTTCCATTAGCAGAGTTAGCAACTGTTAGTTTCGTTTGTTACCTACCAGGTCATGAGTTTGAAGAGAACATCTCAGAACCAGAGGAGATAAGGTAGTGCCAGCTCTGTTCAGCAATCATATGCAGTTGAAGTTAGCTATTTCCATTAGCATAGTAAGCTAATGTTAGTTTCATTTGTTACCTAACAGGTCATGAGTTTGAAGAGAACAATCTCTAGAACAGAAGCAACCTTTATTAGGGTTCAGAATACAGTTCATACTCTAATCTGAGCAATTGGAAATGAATATAATAACTATTAATAATGAATTACAAGGGAATATTCATGAATTTGCTATGTACCAGCACTAAAGCTCAGCAGCTTTTGGGCTGTATGTGTACAATGCCTCAGTGCCATGTACAACTGAAGAAAACCTCCTAGACATTCCTCCTCTGCTCTTACTTTGCTCCTGGCTTCCATCCAAGGTCTGAGTGAGCAGAAAGAAAGCAAAACAGAATAACACATTAAACGCTGTGCATCACCGGAGCAGATCCGGCCATTAAACCTGGCAAACACCAGGCACCACGGCTCTTAAACACAAAACTAAGAAGCAGAGTGGAGGTGGTTTGGGTCACTGCAGTGCAGAGTTCACTGTTGGATGAAAACCTGCATGAAACACTTTTTTTAAAAATTATTATTATTTCTAGCACTGGGCCCCTGACTTTACGAAGTTTCAAACAAGACCAGCTAAAACAGGTCTAACAGAATGAAAATGTAGAGAACAAAATGTCAGTAGATTAATCGCAGAAGATGTGATCAGAGCACGCAGTGTTTGGTGGTCTTTCATGCAGCGTTGCGTTTCACACGATAGAAGTTATATTTGGCTCAGATTAGAGCTGGCTGGCATTAAAAAAAACGTTTTTCAAAATTATACTGGTTTCATAGTATAGGACCATATAGGAACTCCCACAGCATAGATTTTTCATAATTAGTCATCGCATAGCAAAACAACTCCTTTCACGGGTGTTTCGTTGTTTTTTTGTGAATCACATGACTTCAGACATCATCCCAAGCCTTGTCTGGAGTTCCTGTGTCCCGTAGAAGTAAAGATTTAGAAATTTACAGTAAAATACCGCTAGTGCTTATTTAAAGATGGTGTCAGACATGTGCACAACTTAACAACACAAATGCCAAATTTTCTCTTATTTTAGCAGATATAAACAACATAAAAGTAATGTGAAGCTGAGGGGGTCTTTAATTCCTGTGCAGGTGGGGGAAAGACAGGGAGAAGCAGGAGTCTCAGAGTGCACAAGCAGGTTTGGCACTATTTTACTCCGAAAATCAAATATAACTCAGTGAAAATAGGTCTAAATCCCAGAATGAGCAGGTGTTGGAGCTCTTTTCCCACTGGAAGATGAGGAAAATACCAAGGACAGAGGGGGGTGGGGATTGTGGCAGGTGCTGAACCAGGGAGTGTGTGTTGGAATGTTTACATTTTGTTTTGAAGTTTATTCGTATGGGTTGCTGTGTTCTATATTGGAATGGAGTCCATTTGAAGTACTCTGAAGTGCAATCCGATCCATGGTATCTGTCGTATAAATAAAGATGTTGTTATTATTATTACTTGGTTACAAAATATTCTTTGCACTCTGTCGGGCTAAATGCAATATATGTCCACACCAAATAATATAAAAAGATAAAAAGATAAAAAGATACTTTTGGGAATATTTAGCCCTTAGTTTGGAATATATTTGTCCTGTTTTATCCCATTGATGTACAGAATCATACATATATCTTCAGATTCAGATGATATCAAACTAAATGGCATGTATATTAATATTACTGTATATGAAAGTATTTTTGAGAAACTACATGCAAAAAAGCTTAAAATAAGAATCTACACAAAACACAATGCCTAAAAGTAATATTTTACGCCCTATAATCCACCCACTGTTTAGCTGACATATCTGGCCTCTTACACAGAGCTTGAGGGCTCGCTCAAATTAACTGTTCAGTTCCCCTTGCAGTGCAGCAGTGAAAAATGTCCCCGCTTTAAACAGCTCTGCCACTTTCCGGAATGTGCTTTTTAAACCGGTATTGCAATATAACAACAATAAAAAAACGCTTTTTGGTGTGAACCTGTGTACCAACCAGCACTACCTCACACTACAGGACACTTAGTCATAAATACTGAATAGTATTCACAGTTCATGCTCAGGACAGGCCATGACTGCACTGGACGCAGTAAATAGTAAAGACCTAATTATAGAAACTCATACCATTGGTAGCAAGGAAGATCCTAGTTTAAGACCACTCTGACAGTGATGGGCCTTTACTGGGAGGAAACAGTAGACTGTACAGCTCCTGTTTGGAATGCTCAGTTGGAGTAGTCTTTTTTCTGTATGTTTCATTATATTACCATACTTCTCTTTTATTTCATTTCAATTATTTGAAAACTATTAGTTCAACTCAGTGGCTCATTTCACTACAGGATGTACTTATATAACTATGTATGTCACAAATAAAAAGTCTTACAATGTGAAAATTGGCCTCAAAATCATCCTGATTATTATATAGTGCAGGACTGACATAACGGAAACAAACACAGCAGATCTAAAAGCTGTAAAGACAGCCAGCCCAGAAAAACCCAGTCTGCTCACGGAAGAATTTAATAAAGATCAGCATCTGCTGTAGTCGACAGACATCAAAACGCAATCAAAAGTCTCTGCGGAAAAAATGAACCAAATAAACATGGGAGCTTCTGACAGCTGAAAATGTGAGAGTGAAGAGGCTGGTTAATTAATCTAGATTCTCCTTTTGGGTTCGGTCGGTATTCCTGTGGCTTTTGAAATGTTCAGCCTTTTCTGGTAAGTCCAAGCTTCTAGGCCCACCCCCCATTACTGTAGTGAATAACAATGCTTTAGACATAAAGCACAGGCTTTGTGCTATGTATACACTACACTATACTATAGCACCTCTTGCAATACACTTAAAATGTGCTTAAACCTAACTTCATTCACCGCTGAAAATACACCAAACCCCTTCATTTAATTAAGTGGCTGTTGATTTGTGATACTGATTCCTTAATTTCAGCATCAAATGATCCCTTAATATTATGGCATGTATATGAAACCCCTTAATCTAAAAATCAGGAATTCCTATCATTTAAAAGGCAAATTTGAAAAAGTAAGTTTTATCCCTTAATCAGCTTTAATCTGTGCACTTTGTCCTTTAATTTTCCCAAACATACTGTATGGGATCTTAAGAACAAAATAAAGGCCATTTTAAGGGGTAGATTTAAGGCATATGTTTTGTAGTGTTGAAGGTGATGTATTGGAAGCCTGAAAATGTAATAGTATAGGAATTTGGGCAACTCTGATAAGGACCAAAGCGCGATGGCAGATGACTGGATCAGAGATTCTGTATAGTCTCGGGATGTAAGGGCTCAAATAAATGGAGCAATAAAGAACCGAAAGCAGTTTCCTCTAGGATCAATAGATGTTTCAGAATCAGAAGACATTTCTCTGGTTTATACACCAAACAGCCCCAAACCCACCACTTCCATTAACCCAAGAAACGCTAGAACAAATTCCACTTCAGCCGGAAATAGGCCCCAGGCAATAAACTGATCTCCTGGCCTTCAGTGAGAACCATGCCTGATGTCGGAGTGTGTGTTATTTATCTAATGGAGGGGTTGTTGTGATTGGTCCAGACTGCAGCAGGAAATGCTCATGCTGTGCTGATAACTCCACCGGCAGGATTAAACACACACACAGGCCAACACACAGCATCAGATTACACACTCATCTTCTTTAGCAGTTATGAAATCAGATTAGTGCAACCCCCACCCCCAGGCCTCCAAAAATCAGCTGCAAAAACCAAAACAGCTCTGCTGAAGGGCTCCATCACTCACTGCCATTGGAAAAGGTTCAAACAGACATACCATTCAATAACAGCCTCTGTTCCAGCATAAGAGAGCCAACACCTGCCTCCTGAGCTGGGGAAGCCTGAGTAGTAAAGCCAGGCTTTCACTTCAGACCAGAAATATCAACACTTGTTCCACTTGTTCCACTATGCTAATTTCTGCTAGTGCCACCATGTGATTCCAATTTTTGTAAACCTAACAATTATTGAAACACATAACATCTCTATGTTTTGTGATTCATTAAACCCCCGCTTATCTCGAGGGGTGACATTCCAAGAGCACCTGCCTATAATGAAAAACCACAATGTTTTTCACTATACATTTACATTAACATTTATGGCATTTAGCAGATATCTTTTTACAAAGTGACTTCAATTGCATAACTACAGGGGACAGTCGCCCTGGAGCAACTTTGAGGTTAAGTGTCTTGCTCAGGAAACCAGTGGTGTTCCTGAAGGTAGGATTCAGACCCATGACCTCTTGGTCCAAAGGCAAGTATCCTACCCACGGGGGAAATATTGAACTGCAACTGCATCAAAGGGTAGCAGCCAATCAGCAGCAAGGAGAAATATTTTTTTTACTTTCGGATATTTTATATTTGGAAATATAGCTGAATTTACATCAATATTTATGTTACAAAATAAAAAAATTTGTAGAAATTATATTCACAAGAATTTAGCACTTAAATGCAGGAAAAATTCTATATTGCCACAAAATAAAGCTGTGATGTCTGAACCTCATCTGCCAAATCCCCTCTCCCCCATGCTGGGTTATTTATGTTTGGGCACGGGTGTTTAGCAACCCAGCATGTGAACAAGGGGGTAGGGTGAACGAGGTGAGGACTTCAAGGTGAGCAAAAAAAATGCGCATGATATCTGCAGTTTCCGCATTAGTGCGGGGGTTTCAGTGAAAAATTATTAGTTCTGTCTAATAATGGACTGAAATGGCGACTGCTGATCCGTGTTAAATTACGGGTTTATGGATATCTGAAACTGACTGAAACCTGCTTGGACTACAGCTCTGTGGTTAGTGACGTATCTAGAGCAGACTGAAACCTGCATACACTAAGGCAGTACTGTCATTACTGTAAAACCAAAAAACATCAGAGACTTTATTAAATAAAAATTAAATGTCATTGACATGGATTTTTTGGTCCTGGAAAGTTTTTTAGTCCCTGATTTGCCATCTTTAGTGGAAACCACAGCCACTAATCAATATCTGGGAGCAGCCCAGGAGAGTAAATTGGGCAGTGGGAGAGGGGGCTTATGCAAAAGCCACTCACAATTAAATGACCCAGTTGTTTCCTAAAGAGCTCATAAACTCTAGAACTGATATTACAGGTTATTTTATTAAAAGGTGGCACAGCAAGAATTGAATAGATTCTCTTGAAAAAACTATTATTTATCTGAGCCAAACTAATCTGCGTAGAACAGAATGACAAACAATTTAATCGAAGCCAATCTGCTTCCTCTTTATAAAGACATATCTTGAAGCTGCAATACCAGTATTGCGAATTTACAACTACACATTGGACTTGTGATGACTTAAAAGTTATTAAAGGCCCACGCTATCACATTTCTGGACAAAAAATAAGTCTGTAAATATTGCTTCATATGATAAGTTCACTACCGCTTCCATGAAGTCCATATATGGAAACTAAGCTACCAAAACGAGCTGTTATCATACCACAGATTTGTGATGTCACAAAATCAACTAATTTAAACATATTTCCTTATTCTGGCTACCTATACATGAACCAGTTTGCCAAAAGTTTAATGGTAGAAAAATGGATTATATGAAGACCTCAATTAATCAGAACACCCAGGTTATTTGCATATTGCAGCTTACTGAGATTTCAGTATTGCAGAGACTGATATTGTGATAACAATAAAATAGTAATTAACAAATAATAACAGACGATATGTTGTTCGGCCATTACACAAACAACACAGAGCCACCAAAAACCTACAAACACTTTCCCCACATAAGCTGTTCATAGGAGACTTCAGATTATTGAAGGTTTAGCAGAAAAGCCTAAAGCACTTTGTTCCTCTGGGGTATCTACACTGATTACTCAGCAAAACTGAGCAGAAGTCAGAGCAGAGCTCCCGTAAACCCAACACTCAGCTTCTTACACTCAAAACACCTCTGAGCCCTTTACTCTGTCCTACATTTCCATTTATAACATTTATGGAGCATAAACATTCATAATTCAATACCTAGCATCTGTTTATTCTCTAGCATTAAACAGATAAAAATACAATTTAATGCCTGTCAACCTGTCTAATCTTTGGCATACTGAGTATATTACATTAAAGAAATGTGAACTAATATTTTACTTTGATAGGCTGCAAAGCACTGAAAGGTACAAGGAGCTTAGATAAAGGAATTCCAATCACTTAGCATTCAGCACCACCAGTATACTGATCACCGCCTGATCATCTGTAATCATCCGCTCCCATTTCGTCACTAGTTCAGAACTTGAGTTAGATGCTCTTTGTTCTCTTTGAATGATTCATAGGTACGTCACTACGTGTCTTAACAAACAAAAAAAATTCCTCTGAAACTGGCCATGTAAGTCCTTAAGGAATCCTGGAGAACTGCTACCAGTTGTATCCTGAATGCTTCGCATTTGGAAACAAAATACAGAGAAATCAAAAAAGGTTTTAGGTGTTTAGTACAAGTCACTTCTGACGTCAACATTAATTAGCAAATTGAACATGAAGGCTAATCTGTCAGACTGATGTGCTGAATGTTAACAGGCTAATCTCCACCCACGCTATGAAACCCATTAGCTGACTAAACTTACCTACAGTCTGCTAACAGGGACTGTATCACCCTGGGGGCTGATTTATTCCCTTAACTACTACACACAGGCCGTACAGTGTTAATTAGTGTTTATTCGTGTGTGTGTATGTGCTTTTGGCACACAGTGTATGTTGTCTCTCCACAGAGAATTTCCCCTACTGCTCAGATTAAATCTTCTGTGTAAATTCTACTAATGTAAAGATATCTGTAGCCAGTAAGTGGCCATTAATATTCTGAAATGAGCAAAAACACATTTAGTAGCAGCTAAACTAGCTAATCAGGCAGTTCATAGTGAAGCTCCTGCTCCTGCTGAAAACAGCTTTCATTCGTGAGGTGATGGAATCCAGATTAATCCAGCAGCGGGAAGGTTCATTAACTGTCGAGGGGACAAAAAACAAAAACAAACAACAAAAGAGGGGAAACCAGCAGGAACTGTTGTCTATATATCTCCCTTTCAACAAGTCTTGCTGTTTGCAGTTGTCTTATTAAGATTTTTGTAATTTCCTAAAGAACTAGCTCTGAATGGTCGAATATATGCAGCTATGTGATCTGGAATATTAGTGTTGTGATTATACAACTACATATTGCAATTGTGATGCCCTTCCAGAGACTGAAGAACTACATCATGCTTATGAATTAAAAAGGCTGGAAGGATGTCATTATCAGGCCTGGAGCCACTCCTTATTTCTTCATATTCTGCATACAGTTCTCCAGACATCCTGAAGCACTTTCATTTTCAGTCCAGTCACTGTATTTTGTTTATTAAACCATATAGTGACCTACATATTAATCATTCAAGCAGAACAAAGCACAACTAACTTAAGTACTGGACCAGTGAAGAAACAGAAGCAGATGATTCCAGACGATCAGGCTGTGATAAGTATACTGGTGGTGCTGAATGCTGAGTGGTTGTATCTTAAGGCACTTTGCAGCCTGTCACAGTAAAACATTAGTTTCTTTCAATTTATCTACTCAATCTGCCAAAGATAAGATAGTTTGTCAGACATAAAACAGTATTTTTCCACCAACAAAGTGATTCAAACCAAAATATGAGGAATGGGTCAAGACAAAGCACTCACTGCCTCCATCAATATAGTCTGTGTATGGAAACTAAGCTGCAAATGAGTTTATTTTCAAATCACACAGTTGCGGACGTGCAATGTCACTAAACCAACAAATTTACATAAATCTCCTTATTCAATCTATGGCAGTTTAGCCCCGCCCTTTATGTGAAAGTGGAGTGTTCCAGTCTTGTGCTGACTTTTGAATGAGCTGCAATCCAGGAGAGTCAATAAGAAAAGAAATCATTCACATACACAATTTAGTTCCAAAGAATAAATAGATTGGAAAGTTGTCATGTAAATCATGAATTATGTTGCTGGTACAAAATGAAATGGAAAAAAATACCAAGGGCAAACCTGCTCGTTTGCATTCTTTTGTTTATATATAAATATTCAGTGTCATGTCAGTGGACACAGGTAACCAAAAGTCTGTCCTGAACGCTTCAGTAGGAATTCAGAATTATGTCTGCATTAACACAAAGACACAAAGTAACAGCTCCAACAACACAGTGAACTATCTTCAGAAAAATGGAAAAATCTACTGAATTAGCGAGTGTCTTTGAAAAGTCTGGGCTGTATTTATTGAATCAGTCATGATGTTTATCCACTGTGAAACCACTGTAATTCAACACATAATAAATACATGGAATTAACTCACTTAAAGGGCCAAATCCATCACAAAAAAACATCCAAATCCAAAACTGTGGCAGATTTCCTGGATATCAGAGCCACAAGAGAAAGAGAGAGAAAGAGAGAGAGAGAAATAGAGAGTGAGAGGGAGTACAAAAAGGAGAGGGAAAGAGAGAGCAAGGAGCAAAAAAGAGAGCGAGAAAGGAGAGAGTTTAAGGTAGCGAGACACAGCAAAAAGAGAAAGAGAATGGCATGAGAAATAGATAGCAGAAAAGAGAAGAGAGAGGAAGGAGAGGAAATGAAAGAGAGAAAGAAAAGAGAGAAAGAGGAGAGAAAAGAGAGAGAGAGAGAGGAGTTGGCAGAGGTATGCTGGGACATATCTAGGTCAGGGCTGATTAATGTGCCTCTCTGAGCTGCTCCTGTGAGGTTCGTGTGCAGGTGTGTGTTCTGCTGTTCTGAGGTCAGTGTGGAGGTTTCTCTTTAATGTCTAAAGTTGGACCTGGTGTTTAAATGGCTGACTTTAGAACAGTGGGCATCTCTCGACACTTCAGAATCAGACTTTGATTCAGGATGACAAGACATGATTATGAAATAATGAAATAATAATAAATTACAAAACATATTAAATAATCTTGAAGTCTGTTTTTTAAAGCCTCTGTTAGGATCCTTTCTCACATTTGTCCATCTTTACTAATACGTGAACTATGGAACTTGTTATTAAACTATTTGTGTGCACATGGAGTGGTTCAGGATGAAGTATGACTTGCTGTGAGCCATAAAAATGAACAAAGCCATTTCAGACAACATCTGTACAGATTCATAAAGAGGGCTGATCTCAGATCAGACTCCTCCATATTTACATCATTGTCATAAAACAGATTCTTTATTAGCTCTCCTGCTCGGTTTGTGTGAAAACAGACACTGTTGTGCAAAATTGCTAAGCAAAGTGTTTGGCTACCCATCGAAATTTTATATCATTTTTTGATAACTTACAGTAAATCAAACTGTGTCCTAAACCACATCATGTCTGTTCTACATTAATGGCATTTCTGTGGGTTTCAATTTTGGTGATGTGTTTACAGAATAGATTTGAGTAATTGTTGATTTCTAGTGTGGTTATGAATACACTATCTGCTGTCTAATACACTATTTTAACAGAGTTTTGAGAAGATTTTGGCCTAATACTAAATCCATTCATAGGGCAGTGATACATTGATGTTGAGGGGCAAAATAACCCCCTCCCTCCCAAAATCAAAAACGATTTAATGCAAATATATACTATTTTACCATCAATAACACTCAAAATAAACACTCAAACGACATGTGGAGCTTCACTGTGTGGTTTTGATAGGAAATAAAAACATGATCCCATTCACCACTGCTGTACAGAAATCAGAGTCAGTTTCAACAATGAACCATTTAACCACAAGATGAACTCTGAATGACTTTTGTTTACAAATGCCAAACAAAAGACAACTAGACTTAAAACTCACATCCACACAATTCAACTTAGTGAAAGAGTTGCCGTCACATCAGTACCCACAAACAAATAAACAACAAACAACCAGCGAGACACACAGTTCTGCACCAGAACCCGAAATGTGTCTTTAATCTTGATTCTTTTCACTTAAGAAGCTGCAAGCTCCAAAACGTCATAGAAACACCAGACATTTTAACCCATAAATGCTGATTTTATAAGCTGGGTATTAAAGATCGGAGCAACATTTATGACTGTCGCTCAGTCTTTTCACAACACAGCCCATTCAAAACAGATGTGCAGTTACAATATGACAAATCGTTTATACAATGCTTTAACTAACAATAATAGTAGCAGCAGCAGTAGTAATATGTGTGTATATATGAGACACATATACACATAGCCGTATGACTTTGAAATGTAAGTGCTGAACATCTTTTCTATAAGGGAACACGCCCCCCTCCCGGTATCTAGCTTAGCCCCGGATCTCCCGGACAGCCTTCCCGGCGAGCCCTCACTCTACCTCGGCACACAGTTGGGAGAGGACCGGTCGATCTCCCAGGTGGCGAACAGGTTCATGGGGACGAGGAGGGGGCCAGGACCCACGGCCGTGCAGCCCGGGCTCATCCCGACCCCTCCGGCTCCTGCTCCGGCTCCCACCGGTCCCCCTCCTATGCAGGCCGGGCTCAGCAGCGCCACCGCCCGCAGCGCGCCTCGATCCGCCGCCATCACCACCACCACCACCACCACCACGGGCCCGGAGCTCTACAGAGACGAAGAGAATAGCGCTCTAACACGGACTGGAGGAGCAGGAGGGAGCGCTCCCATGCACACCCACCCAGACACTACCACTTTCTCTCTCTATATCTCTCTCTCTCTCTCTGTCTCTCTCTCTTACTTACACCGCCCCCCTCACTCAAACACACACACACTCGCACACATTCTCTCTTTCCTGATTGGTTGGAGTTCCTAACGGTCCGTCTGGAATTTCATTATTCTGGGGGGCGGGGCTTTCATATAGACTGTAGGTGGTGCTCGAACAGTGAACAACTTGAACTGGCCCTCATAGACGGAAAATGAATTATTTTTATTTTATGTTTTTTAAGGAAAATGCTTTTATGTAGTATTTAGTAGGACTTTATGTTTTGCCATACAAAAATAAAAATTCCCAAACTTACACTGTAAACAACCCGCATTAAATCATATTCTGCATTCATATCTGCAACATAATTATTAAATTATCTATATACAGTATTGTTTTGCTTGTATTGGCAATTGTTGTGGAATTATTTTATTGGTATCTACACCTTTGCATTCCTTAGTATGTCATAGAAACAAATGATCAGTATTTCAAGTTTACTGCTTGACATTAAACTATTAAACGGCACATATGCACTTTCCCGTAATTAAAAAGACTTGAATTCTGTAAATATTGTTTCAAATGTACTCCCCATTTATACAGCTCATATATGAAAATACAGCTACAAAAACACCCTGTTTTCAAATCATAAGTTTTGTGACGTTACAAAATAAGCACCTTTAAATGTATCTCCTTATTCTGGCTACAGCAGTTTAGCACATCCATGCACCGATTCATCTACACCATTAATGGTTAAAAATTTAAATAATTAAAGTTTTCTTGGATTCCATGAAGACCTCGATTCATCAGAACATCCAGTAACTCACCTAGAGCTGTAATTGGTCACCCCGTAGCTGGTCCGAGGCTCAGTTGTATATTGTAGCCTTCTTCAATATGAGAATTGCGGTATTGCTGTACCAATTAACTGAAAATATATTGTACAACTCCAGTAAGCAGACATTTTAAACGTTTATGACTAGCCTGTTTATTGTCCATATATAACTGGCCATTTTATTAGAAACATGCACCACCACTACGTTTTTTAAAGATGCAGTTACAGTATCCTCCATAATCGATGTGCTCCATCAATGTATAAGACAACATGGCCTAGCATGATTACACCCCTAGTGACATTACCTGTCAAAGCTTTCGACAAACACTGAGATTTTCTGCATTTGCATGTTACATATTTAATATTTACACTTTACTGATCTACAAAAACTACCTAATATAAATACAATGTGGATCAGCAGAAAAGTGTTAGATTTTTAATGAGCTACTACATTCTGAAAAAGTGAAATTAAGTTTTGACTCTGCATCACCAAAATCCAGTTAATGGGAGTCAGACATACACTGTTACAGATTCTTTTAATCTTTTAAATGAAATTTGTTTTATTTGGCGTTTTTTTCCCAGTGCTCTCGGGAAAAAAATCGGCAATTAATTAAATAAATGGGGAAGTTGTAAAAAATATTAGTTGCTTTTCCTCTGAAATCATTTCTCTCATTTCTCTCATTTGATAATTGCGCCATCTTTTGGTCAACTAGTAAACAAGCAGTTTCTTCATACTTTACACTTTTATATATAGGCTTTTTAAATGATCTGTTTAAATAACCTATGTATAATATCATGCATACCATGAAAAAAAATCTCCATATTTTTAACATATCATCCGTATCGTCTGAATAACCGTATTACATAAGACTTTATGTGTCTTTACTCTGCATGAACCCCTATTTGATTGTTTTTGGGTATTGGAGATGGAACCCCAGTCAACAGATGGCAGTATTGCACTTTTATATTCTCTGATCCACATAAAACCTCAACAGACGTTCAGTCACCGGTAAATTTTAGTGTTTGGCAGTAACGGTGAACTGCTACTACACATATAATTATTGCTTATTAAACTTTACACAAAACAGCGTTCATTAAATAAAAACAAAAAACAGAAAGTACAAATCCGTGCACAGCCAGGAGGATGTAGAATCGGGTAGGTACAGTCCCGATCAATATCATGGGACAACTGAATTTTCCCCAGCATTAATGAAATCAAAACAAACTGCTGTTTTCTGTTGGTGTTTGGAACACAAGTCCTGTCTCTTTACTGTGAATATCGTTTTCCTAACCCAGTATGCTGGCTCCTTTTCAAATATAAAACAATACTGGATGAGACACACCTCTATCTGTCATCCCTCCTTCATGTCTCTCATAATGCATAAATCAAGTAAATTTATCAAGTTTAGAACGTAATGCCTTTCGCTTTGCAGCAGCTCATGACTGAAACACACTAAAAACACCATGGAATTTAAATCCCTGATCCCAATCACACAGAGACTTTAAAACATCTTAGTTGAAACATGTTCTGCTTGAACACACATACTTGAGCATTTTATTCTTCTTTCTCTTGTTGTTGATATCATGGGCATGTCTTTGAACATCTGTGTTGTATATTTATATTTGTGTCTGCAGCCACTTTGTCAGGTCATGTTTGTAAATGAGAATTAATTCTCAAACAGTTTACCTGGATAAATAAAGAAAAATCTATGGTTATCTGATTGGCTTTGATGTTTCTTGGTAACACGTGATTGTCTGAGGCTGAATCTGCTTTTACTATTGTACTAAAGTTTAGTGCAGTAGTTTGCGTGGATGCAGGAGAGAAAGAAAATTAGTGTATGCCAACAATTCTGCACTTAAAAATATGAAACACATTTAATTTGTTGTTGATTCTCAGAGAGATTTGTATTGCACAGTAAACTATTACTCAAACAGTATCACGATACACCGTCCCTGAATTTAAAATGCAGTGATTTTTAACAGTACAGCGCCGTATGCTTGGAGCATGACTTTCTCGCGTGAATCTTCCCCTTCAGATTCAGAACCGGTGAATATAATTTGCAGGACATCATCAACGGATACATTTTTATCAGCCATTTTGCGTGTTTCCCCCCACAAATCAAAGTACTACATGTCTGTTAACTAGTGGTAGGGAATACAAAATGCTACATTTCAGGATATTTATAAATACAGCCTGTTTCAGTCATTATGACGTCTTGATATGATAATATAGCCATATTTTACTACTTTCTTCTGTTTTATTGTTGGTTTCCTCTTTCCTGATCATAATGAATGAGGATAAAAAGACAAAAAGTCCAAACATCAGCTCAATATCAGCTGTTTCCTGAATATAATGAAATGTAAGATGTCTGCCACTTCATGACATCATAATATGCAGATTAGATGAGAAAATTTATACCCTACATAAACATCAGGTCATGCCCAACATTTTTCTAATTTACAATAAATCTGTATCTTTAACCCCTTTTAAGCCACAAGCTTTTGAAATATTGATGGAAAAATCCAGTATTAAAAGGGTTAAAATGAACTTCAGTGTTCCAGGAAGGTGACAAGTTAAAATAAAGAATTTATTGTGTTCTGTGATTATGATACTGTGGAGCCAGCAGAGTGGGGAACTGTAGTGGTATTCAAATCAATCAAATCAAATCAAATCACTTTTATTGTCACGTCACATTACAGTATACTGGTACAGTACATGTACTTGTGTGCAAGCTACCCAAGCAATAGTGGTGTACAAAAAAAACAAAAATGCATGAATATGAAAAAGACTGCTTAAAGAATGAAAAATGTCATTTGAATCACTAACACATGTTGAATGATAAGTTGTTAAACATTCTGTAGTCCAGGAAACCGCTAATAATATCAAAGGGGCATCTGAACATGTACAGCTCTTGAAAATATGTGTTATTAGTATGGCTCGTTATTAGGATGCATCATTATGGAAATCTGAAACATCCCTGAAGTGTTTTCTAAGAACTAGAGCATTTTTTTTTACTGTAACACACCCCGTAGAGAGTTGTGTGTTAAATAATACATTTAACATGATTACTGTTAAAACTGTGAAGAAGATCAGACCAGTTTCATGCAGAAATCCTGATCACTTGTCGGTTCATCCAGCAGAGGTTTGAGCCTCTAGGTGACATTAATGTGTGTTTAATAAATAACTATTTAACCAAAGAACTGCAGTTTATTTTGCTACAACAAAATAAAAATGTGATGCAATAATGAGCCCCAGTGCAGGAGTCAACATTAATGACAACATATCACACAGCCCATCTGAACTAAATGACTGTACTGGCACAATGCTGTCGAAAACTGGGGCCATACTAATGTAGATGATATAGCCTCCTTTCAGAATAATGGGTCATTTAAAAATATTTTTTTAAGGAGCTGCAAAACAAAGAAACAAAGAAACAAAAAAACGCTGTACGATGTAACACAGCATGACAAGCCTGTAACCAGCATGTGATCTGAATGCGACACTGACACTGAGGGTGACTTTTCTTTTCAGAGTGTGGGATGTGTTGGACCAAATTTGGCTCCTATCTCTGATTGAATTCCCTTCCAACTCAATTCTAATTCAGTTTCCTGTAGATCTGGTTCAATTCCAAATCCAGTTCCATTTTCTTGTTTGAATTAAGTTAATTTCGGAATTGACCCCGACCCTGCCTTGGATCCGGCCAAGCAGGGAGCTGTGGAATCAGCTGTGTGGGAAACTGTGGCGGTATTACTGTTCAAAGATCCAATTAAGGGGAAACTGAGCGACTAAATCGTGCTGAAAAATAAGTTGTTAGGTTTTTTTGTATTTCTTTCTTGTACAGTAAACTACTGATAAGAATATAAAAGCATCTGTGAACATTTACACATTTTTAGTATGATTCACTATTTGTATGCACCATTATGCAAATCTGAAACGCCCCTGGAGAGTTTTATATGAACTACAGCCCTATTTTCCATCCCTTACTTTAACACAGCTCCGAGGAGGATCATGTGTTCAATTATTTATGAAATGTTATTACTACTACAGCTCTGATTTAGATCAGACCGCAGGAGAATCATGCACAATCTAGATCAGTCCGGGTGGCTCCATGTAAAGAAATCACAATAACATGTTTGTTCTTGTTGTGTATTTAATTATGTTAAGAGAAATGCTGATATTATGAATTAATAACATTAATTTTACTGTCTGCACATCTGCCAGCTCTGCCCTGCATGCTGTGGTGGGGTAGTTTCCAAAGAAATTCGTTTTCACAATATACAGTAATGTGGAGTAAGTCTTGAGCCAGTCATTTATATTTTTTAGATCTCGTTTTGAATCACATTTCAGGAGCAAAATACTATCTCATGCCTGTCAAACTGTCTTACATTTGTCATTCTGAGTAGATTAAATGAAAGAAACTGGAACAAATGTTTTACTGCAACAGGCTGCAAAGCGCCAAAAGATAGAAGGAGCCTAGATAAAGGAGTTCCAGTCACTCAGCATTCAGCACCACCAGTATACTGATCACCGCCTGATCATCTGGAATCATCTCCTCCTGTTTCTTCACTGGTTCAGGCACTAAGTTAGATTTTGTTATGTTATAATAATTCAACAGCAGGTCCATGTGTGGCTAAACAAACAGAAAACTAATAAAAAGTCAGGGGCTGGACTAAACATAAGAAGTTTTGAAAGTCCTTCAGGATGCCTGGAGAACTGTTTAACAAGGTTACATTAAAAATACAAGAAAGTCTGGATCTTTGGAAGAAAATATGAAGAAATGGCTAAATATTTTGCACAGGTTCATATTTATACACTCACTAACTTTGAAGATGACATTGAAATTGAAGTGGAAATTTTGTCCATTCTTCTTTTTTTTATTTTCCCCCCAAATGCAAACATGGACATAATCAAAAATAGAAACATAATAATAATCAAACTTTCCTGCCTTATGTTTGGCAATTAATGTCTGGTAACAACAAAAATTCACACAGTTGTGTTCCCTAGAATTCTCCAGGGCAGAGGGCCTCCAAATTCTGAAAGGTTGCTGCTGAACTGTCTAATTTTCTTTAGAAAATGAATGGCTTTTGGTTGCTTTGACTCACATTTGTGACATGACACTCTTAGAACCTGCATCTGGGTTCACATTTCAGGCTATTAACCTCAGTTCCTGAATAATTCATAAAAGCTGCTTCATGATGATCATTATTCAGTGAATAATGAGCCTGTAGCCTAATCAGTGCCATGCTGTAACCAACCAGCAGAGGGCAGCCTGTTTCTTTACC
>JBBKCR010136411.1:0-22498 GCA_037577295.1 Ladigesia roloffi | reverse complement strand
TCCCTCTCTCTCTCTCTCTCTCTCTCTCTCTCCCTCTCTCTCTCTCTCTCTCTCTCTCTCTCTCTCTCTCTCTCTCTGGGGGAGCGTTATGAACTTGAAAGCATCAGCCTGGGCTGCTTTTGCTTTAGAAAGCTGTAGATTAAAAACAGAATGTGAGGAGGCAAGTGCTAGTCAGGAAAAAGGATTGGGAATTCCCAGGAGCTTTTTTTTGGCATGTCACAAGGTGCCTGAATCATATTCTTCCCCCTCATTAAAAGTTCTACTCTGCCAAAGCAGTGTCACTGAAAACTTCGTAGGCTCTGGCTCTGATTTGAAGAGGTCTCTCGGATTTGAAATGCTGCCGGCTGGTGTGTTTAACAATGCAACGTATGACATTTGCGTTTAACAAACAGCAATATACAATGAGGTGGGGTTTAAGCAGTAATTGGTTTTAAAACCTCTTACTTTTTTCTGAGAGAACAATTGGGTGGAAAATAACCTAAGGAGACCACACTTAACTAGGCCTTTAGATTCCAAAGCCATTTTTATACAAGAGCCACGGTGCATGTGTTCCTTTTTTCCTGTATTATAGTCTTGTTATGGTTTCTTTAACTTCAAAAGCTTGGGTTTCTTTCATTATTGTTTTTTGTTTTCTCTTGAGAGTGTGAAGTGAGGCATTTTGTTATCTTGCCCATAGATGTAGAATCAGAATCAGGTGTCACACTTGTCTTGGAAACAGAGAACATTTTAACAAAATGAAAGTAAAACAACAAAACTAAAACAGTTGCAACAGTCAACAAAATCACTGATTAATAGACTTTGTTCGGAGAACGAGCAATAAGATTGGCCACCTGGTAACCAATCATGTGCCTGCCAAAACTCATCTCCTGCCAGCCACTCACCATGCACTCATGCTCTTCATTTACATTTTGGCAACAGACAAGATGCTGTGAGCCAAGTGAATCAAGTGAAGTTGTTATATTTTAAGTAAATAATGTGGCCTAAACTCATGCAGCAGTGTTGTAACAAAGTAACTACTTGCTTTTTATCTGGCATTGTAACAGTTTTTATTTTGATAATTAGAAATAATAAAGGACTTTGGAATCAGATTCAACAAAGTTGATTACAGTTCTAACCTTGCCTACTCTGCATATTATTGTGTGGTTTTTGATTGGTAACAAAATGTCCTGCACTCACACAATAAAAAAAAAACAATTGTGGACATATAAGCAAAATGTTTGGTGCGGAACAGGAAACTCTTTATAAAGTAGTAAAAACTAAAATAGCTGTCAAACGCATCCTTCATAACTCAATAGTACATCAACTTCTCCACAAATAAAGAATTCACTGGATTGTCATTGGCTTCAGCTGTTAAACAACAAAAACAGAAAGGTACACTCAAGAGCCATAGGTTTTGCTGGTCCCAATCTCATACCAATAACCATAAATCTGGCCATTTCCATACTGGACCAATGGTCTATGACAAAAACACAAGTCAGGTTTTCTAGTACCAAAGTTTCTGGGCCAATTTTTGAGATTCCCATGGTGCATAATCATAGAAATCAAAGCACTGCCTTTACTTTTATTAGTCTAATTGATCATCTTGATTTTTATGAGACTCCCAAGCCAGAAATAATGCGTGCAATTGATGAGGCGATCCATCTTAAACTGAAACGACAGACCTTTTATCTCAGTGCGGCTTGCGGCGAGCATGTTTTTATAAAATATGACATCTGTCAAGATCACTGGTGTCTGCAGCACACTGCATTTCAATAACTGACAGACCTTAACGTTCTGCCACTTAAGCCACATTCCTATTTCGACAATTCTGATGAAATATTCATTAATTGCTTAAGCCCAAGAGCATAACAAACTGCATAACAAATCTGACCTCTGATTAACAGCAATAGACATTACAGAAGTAATCAGAGATTATGAGCAATGAGACTTCTTTCGCCTGTAATGACAGATGACTTGCAAAGAGTCATGCATGGCATGTGTTCATCTCAAAGCACAATTTCCCTGCAGTGCAAAACATGGGAGTGATTTGTCTTGCATAGTTCTTTGAAAAGTCCCTCCCTTTGTCCCAGCAGGTGTGATCATGCTAATCATCCATTAGCATTTCTTTATTGAAGCTCAATCAGACCATTGATCACTTGGCCAGGAATTTTACAAGACTGGGAGACCCTTTTGGGCATCTGGGCTTTTATTGGTTTCCAGTCTCAAAATGTGACTTCACTGCAGAACTACAAAAAGACTATGTGGGATGGGGGATGGCTTTGAAAAATCTAATATGTACCTGTTTTAGGTTTGCAGTTAAACTTAACTGGTCATGAGGGTAAGACAACAGAACACTTGCCATGAACTCTGGATGAAATACACAGCAGTTAAGCTGCATAACTCACGCAGGCTGTCATTTCACAACTGTGAAGGTTTACTGAAATCATCCAGTTGCAGATCTTCAAGGGAACTGATTAGCTGAGAAGAAACACTTCACAGAAATGTGAATCGCACAGAGTTCAGTTGAAAGTGGAGAAGCAATAGTCATATAGAATTTGAAACATTTCTCTGAACTAGACAGGACCCAAGTCTTTTTAGGGGGATGGTTTGGTGGTGTAATATTTCGCAGGTTTAGATTAGGTAAAATATGTTGGTTTCTCGAAGGTTAAAAATGTATTTGTCATCAGCATGATTAAGTATTCCTCCACGGACCACAGAGAACATATAGCATCATTCAACCTTCAATAAAGTGCAATTTACAACAAAATAAACAACACAATAAAAAAATACCATGTAACAGCAGTGTTATGTAACAGTATGAACACTTTCTAGAGTGACTATTGCTGCACGTTTGAGTATTGCAAAGGAGGCAGTAACTGCATTGAACATAGTAGAGCAAATGACAGAAAAAAATGCATTGTAAGAGTGAATGGGATGTAAATTTGAGACAATAAAAGTAAGTAGACAATAAGGCAGTATAATAATAAAGTGGGAAAGAGATGATTGCATCCCACCTCCAACCTTGGGAGACCAGCAATGAAACAAAGTTGTGATGATGAGTTGGACTTTGGATAGCTGATAATTAGGCTGTTATTCTGGCATGCATCCTTTATTAAATATTTTTTTTATTCTGGCATTCATGCATCCTTTATTAGGACGAAATAAGTGTCCGTCTAGGATTTTCACCCTTCTGCTCCTGGTGTCCTCTTTTTTGAAAACTTCACACATGAATTCAAGGTTTGGCCTGTTCAGTGGTCCGCATGGTGAGGTACAGGGTTTTTTTATTAGGAGTAAGCAGTGTGAATGCAGTCAAAAATTGGTTGGCAATCCTGTAGTGCTTTAGTTACAGTTATCTGGGATTTTCTGGATCATTCTGAATGTTGTTTTTATTTTTAATGAAAAGAACAATTATGAGAGTGGATGAGTGGCCTAAAGGACATTTTGGGGAATGTTGAGGTCTAAGGGGTGATTCCACTGGTACAGGGCTCCATGACCCGAACCGCTGCTCGACAGCAAGCCCGGTCTTACGAAATACAATTTAATCGTACAGACATCAAGAAAAAATTCTGCCAAATTTGAGCCACAGTTAAGCTGATTGCAGCACTGCTATCTGATTGTTTGAAATGGTATCAAAACATGGATGGGGGCCATTGATTTCACTGTCCACACACACAAAAAATAAGTCAACAAAATACAAGCAAGTCTGTTTAAGCTGAAGATAAATTTCAGAGGGAGTTTTCTATGATGCGAGCAAATTTCCCTTAAAGCAATGAGAAATGTTATGGTGTACCAGGGCACCACTAACAACTTAATCGTACAACGAATGAAGGCAGAGAAAAAATGAATAACTAGACTATAAATAAGATCACAAAAGGCAAAAGAGTAATACATTCTGCTGATTAGACTTGGTTTTGGGACGATGACTGGCCGTAAACTATGGGGAGAGAATTACACTGCTGATGTGTCAGAAACACTGTTAACAGGCTGAGATACTCTAGAAAAGAAAAACATGCTGCAAGTTCTGTACCACTGTAGTTTATGGTCAGCATGGTTCCTTTATGTGACAAAAGTGCTTTTCTTTTTGATTTCGGTTGTTGGTGGTGGGGTTCATATAAAATTATGTGGTGCTGTGGCTTGGATTAAACCTGGCTTTATGCTGTACCATATCTGGATTTGGATGACATTTAATGTTCTTAAAGCCATATTACAATGCTGGAAAAAGCATTTTTGGTGGTATGAGGCTATTGTAATAAAGAAGAAACCACTTCAGTAAACTTCCGTTACTTGTTAACCACTGCAGCCTAATAGATTCCGAGCAGTAAAGTGAAATAAATTAGCTTTTTTACTGAAGAATTCCTTCAAGACCAAGATTCATGTTGGCAAAGATGGCCCTCAATCTGTAAAGTCAAATTTGTATTCCTTTACCTCATGTTCTGCTGTTTAGAGCTGCTATTCCAATCTGATCGTTCACTGAGAAGAGTGTTTGGGCAGTAAACAGCGTGGTTCAAATCATAATTGAAAAGATTGCTTAGCTAGTTTGCAGTATGGATATCCAGGAAGAAATCAGATACACTCTGGATCCGTGTAATTTGATTTCTTCAATAAAATAAGCAGTGGTGATAGAAGAGCGCTGACATGCATCACATGGACACACAAATAAATCTGGATTCAGCTCAAAGACTAAATGCTTCACTCTGTCTCACAACACGTAATGTATCAGGCCAGTGTTCTCCATGAACCTCATGTTCTAAATAAAAAGTCCATCTGTGAGCATATGTTGGGTAATTGATGTACACGCAGTGTGGTTTGTTGTTGATCTGTAAAGCTTAGACATAACAAAGGCATCTGTTTTCGTATGGATTTTGCTGGAAATGTAAATGCAGTTGGCTAAAAGGTCAGCTTTGGTGGGATCAATGTGAGCAGCTGCAGCAATGAGGAGCATACATAGTATTTGTACAATACATATCAAAGCAAAGCCATGACTTTGGAGCTAGGCCTTCATTTCAGGGCATAACTATCAAAAAAAGTAAAAAAAAAACATTTTAAGAAAATCCATAACTCTACGATGCTAATTTCTGTTTGTATTGTATGAAAATTGTATGTTCTACTAACAAGAACAACATAGTAAATGATAGTCAGTGATGTAGTGATGGGGATGAGACCGCCTATGCCGAGACCGAATCAAGGCCAAGTCTTTGAAGGGTCGAGACCAAGACGAGACCGAGACCATTGGTTTTCAAAAGCAGTCGAGACCAAGTCAAGACCAAGTCTTTGAGGACGCAAGACCGAGTCGAGACCGAGTCTTTCAGGAATCGAGACCGAGTCGAGACCAAGAACATAAAAATAAGTCAGTTTTCATAGCCATGCTTTAATATCACCCCAGTTAATAATGAACAGTTAAGCCAAAAATCAAAGCTACACTAAGAATTGTTTACAGCAGCAGTCCTGTACACCAGGGGTCCCCAACCACCGGTCATGTGGTACCGGACCGCACAGAAAAAAAAAACTGATATAAAAATGGATTTTCTTAGTCTATCCTTAGTTGAAAAAGTTTCTGATTTTAAGCCAATTCCTGACGAAATATCGGTTGGGGACCACATTCTACAAGGTTTAGACTGTACTACTAAACATCATAACCATGTGACCCGCCTCCCTGCAAGGGCCTCTTTTGTCTGAAGGTCACCAAACAGAGCACCAATCTTGGCTATTGTCTGACCTGTTGAAATGCTATAGGCCTGAGAGCAGGGGGTAGGGTGAGGGGTATGAGGTCATAAATCTGTTGGACGGTGGTTAGCTATGACACTGTCAGCTACCAAGCAACCAACCACAATGCCTGCTAAAGTTCTAGACTGGAAGGGTGTTTGCTTACCTCTTTACATTAATACAGGCCACCCAGTTACATTTAAATATAAGTTGCAAATAAAGATACATACGTACACTGGGTAAAAATTTAATTTGATCACCTGCCAAATTTTTTTACGTTTGCTGACTTAAAAAACAAATGAATAGTCTCTAATATATGAGGTAGTTTCATTTTTAATGGACAGAGACAGAATGTCAGACAAAAAGTAAAAACAAATGTGTTTAACATACAATAGAAACATAAGGATTTATTAATGGGGATTTATGGGTTTAAAATAAATTTGCAAACCTTCCATTCAAATAGACAAATACATTTTGCATGGAACCAAAAGAAACAGAAATTTGCAACATTGCAGAAAACAAACTTGCATACTCAGCACCATATACCAATCAGAATTTATAATAGGAGATGTTTTTGACTTTACAGTATAACCAATGTGCTTTATGCATCTATCCAGTTTTGAGAGGATAAAAAACCTTGAGGTAGTTCTAAAATAGTATTTCCATATTAGGGTTAGGGTCTTTTCTTGATTATTGGTTGATATGCGGTCTCACTCAATAAAAATGAAACTACCTCATTAATTATGTGTCACAAATTATAAAACACAACTGTATCACCTGTGTAGTGTGAAGGATAAACACCATGGTGGAGTAATGCGAGAGAACACAGAGTAAAAATTCCCAACTGAATCAACTCTCTCACATGCACACAAAGGGTATGGCTGGGAGTACTCACAGTCCCAGGATGAAAACATTAGCAGGTTGAAGATGAAGACACTGTGACTGAGCAAGGTGACAGGGTTTATCTGATTTATTCTAGTGTCCAATGTGTGAAGGTGATGATTTTTTGAAGATAGCCATACCCTGTCACCTACATGCAACAATCATCCCGGGGGTGCCAAAAACAATGCTGTTGAATGTATTGGTCGTTAGTCAGTTGGATGGAATTGTGCGGTACATCAACCTCCGTTTCTTGAAGGTCAAACATCGGAGGATGTTAATGATCATATTCCTCAAATGAACAAAAACCTATGATGATGTAGATGATGTTTGCAGGTTGTTAAACAACTCAGCCCACATGAGGTAGATCAGCCTGATGATCAGCCACAAAACATCTCAGAAAGCACTCAAGTTGTTGGTTGGTCTGCTCCATCTGACCACTGATATCCAGATGAGAGACTTCAGGTGGACCAGATCAGACAGCAGAAGGCCTTCCAGAAACTGGCAATGAACTGGGGTCCTCTATCCAAAATTATGTCCTTGGGGAACCTATGCAATGGATTACATGCTCTAACAATATTTCAGTAGTGTCCTACGCCATGAGGAGTCCGGCTAGCACCACCACAGCCTTGGAAAACAACAATGGTCAAAATGATCTTTCCTTCCATCACTGGCAATCCCATCATGAAATCTAGAGTATTGTGCAACCAGGGTCTCAGTGGAACTGGAGGATTTTGGATTTTTTTCGTTAGCCATGCTTTCCATAAAAATTCTGAAGTCCGTGAAACTTCAGATCGGCCAGCAAGAGATGTGCAGCAGTTCCCCTCAGAGAAAAAATAGGAGACAGTTACTTCTGCTTACATTTGCAGAGGATTATTTATCAATGTGAGGAGTGCAAGTTAAGACTCTGGCATATCTGGTTAGAGCAGAACCGAGAGGTATGATCTGCATGACAGCACCCTGAGACACTAGCGCACCTCCACTCCACAGTCACAAACCTGAGTGAACGTGAGGAGTGCTGGGGTGATAACACCGGTGTCCCAGTTTACTTGAATTCTCTGTGCCCACTGCCTCCCAGCTCTACACCTTCCATCTAAGAGGAAAAATTAATTACAAATCACCCTACTAAACAAGAAGATTTTAAGCCTTGACTTAAAAATTGAGACTGTGTCTTTGTCCCAAAGAGCTGGGGGTGATACATATGAGAACGATCTTCCCCCTGCTGACGATTTCATAATTCTGGGTGAGTAGTCAGCAACTTGAGATGAGTGAACATCGAGGTTCATAATAAGTGATAACTTCACAGAGGTAATCAGTTGCAAGGCCATTTGGGGCTTTATAAGTCATTAGTAGAATCTGATCGGAAGCCATTTGAGTTTTGATAATATTGGGCTAATGTGGTTGAATTTCCTGGTTCTAATGAGCTGCCATATTCTGGACGAGTTGAAGCTTGTTTACTTTTTTTGTTGGAGCAGCCTGACAAGAGGCTGTTACAATAATCGATTCTGGAAGTAATAAAGGCATGGACTAATTTTTCTGCATCATGTAGAGATAATGCACTTTTAATTTAGCAATATTTCATTGGTGAAGGAAAGCTAATTTTGTAGCAGTACTTATTTGAGTGTCGGATCCATATTGACACCAAGATTCTTTTCAGTTAACATTGGAGACGCTGAGGAACCAGCAAGGCCAAGCATTAGACCTGACAGTTTTTTCTAGCAGCTTTCAGACCTAGAAGAAGGACATGAGTTTTATCTGCATTGAGTAGCAGAAAGTTGAGAGACATCCAGGCTTTTGTATCTTTGAAGCAGTCCCCTATCTTATTTAATCTCAATCTTTATCGGGATAAGCAGAGATAAAAAGCTGTGTATTGTCTGCGTTGCCCTATGTTTCTGGGTTATCATCCTTAATCCAACATGTACAAAGTAAATAAAAGTGGTCCTGAAACAGAACCTTGTAGGACCCCATATTTTACTTTGATGGGTGCTGAGGATTCACCATTGGCTCTTACAAACTGATAGCAATCGGTCAGGTGTGATCTAAACCAGGATAGGTCAGTTCCAGTCATTTCGACAAAGTTGTCTTGTCTGTCTAGTAAAATGTTTTGGACAATCTTGTTGAATTTTGAAATTTAGAATAATTGCAGAAAGTTTTGAGCACTGCCTGTGTCTACTGAAATGGTTTGCAAATGTGGTGGAGTAAAATTTTTTAATTGTCTAATTATTTTGGCAGGTAGTTGTGGGTCTGCAGGTTCTGTACCTCACTGGTTCCTAGTTAGATTAGAAATTGTACTAAACAGAAACCTGGGGACATTTTTGTTAGATTCAATGGCTGAGCGTGCCATGGTAAGTGCTCTACTGTAGTCTCTAAGGCTCTCATTCCAAGGGGTGTGGAAGGATTCCAAATTAGTCCATCAGCAATTGCATTCTATTCTATGCACATTTTTCCTTTAATCATAATCATACCAGGGAGCCAGCTTTTTCTGTCTCACTTTTATCTTGCGGTGCGATGTAGTTAAGTGTGGAATGAAGAATATTCTCTAGGCATTCAGGTTATCTAGGTCTGCTGAACAAGATGGAGTGCCAAATGGTGTTGATATTTCTGGAAGATTCTAAATAAAATTATGAACTGTGGCAGACGTAATTGTAAATTAAATATGAAAGCGAGGGGATGTGCTTATGTTATGTTTAAGATGAAGATCACATGTAAGGAGCTAGTGATTTGAGATAACTATAGACAGAGGAAGAATGGCCACAGAGTAAAAATTAGATAAAGTGAATGGCCGCAGCAGTGAGTAGGCCATGTTACATTCTGGGTGAAGCCAACCGTACATTGCCTGACAAAAGTCTTGTTGCTTAAGCAGTAGCTCAAATTGTAGGAACAACAAATAATAACTTGACTTGTAGGTAATCAGTTGGAATCAGAAATGGCTTGTAAAAAAGGTAAAGCCCTCTAGATTATGCTTATTACACCAAAATAACATTTTGCATTATTCATTTAGTTTAATTAGAACAAAAAGTTCAAATTTTGCCTGGAAAAAAAGTCTTGTCATTTACAAAAAGAATGTAGAAATTATACATATACATTATTTAGAATATAGAAACATGCAACAATAACATTAGAACATAAAGTCATGGGTCCCTGGAAAAAAGAATGAATAACATGTATGACTTCCATGAGCTTGGATGTTTTGGCAATGACTGTAATAACTTGTTGAAGAAATCATCTGGAATGGCAAAGAAAGCAATCTTGCAGGACTCCCAGAGTTCGTTGAGATTCTTTGGTTTCAACTTTCAAGCCTCCTCCTCCATTTTACCCCAGACATGCTTAAATGGTCAACATATTGAAAATAAGTTAAATAAATCTGCAGTTAACACATTCACCAAGTAATGCAGTGAGCAGCCAGGAACACTGTATCTGGGTAGCAGTGTGCGGGAACAGTACCTTGCTCAAGTGCATGTCAGAGTAGCTTAATACTAAGAGCATGATTAGTAAATATCAAATACATATTAAATACAATTATTTTATTGATGTTTTATCACCAACACGTTTTATAAACCACCACTAACTGTCTAGTATGGCACAGAATTACCAAGAGATTTAATGGGTTTCTTTACACATAACTTAGGCTAAGTGTTCTGAACACAGTCCAGCTTACCGAAGGTTCACTGTCCACTATCACTTCCACTATCATCAGCTGATGAAGGCCCTGCAGCAGAAACGCCTGTTACTTTGGCACATTTAGCATCATCTGCCTGAAATGGCTATTTACTCTCTCTCGCAGTTTCTCTGCCACCCATTTGTGCTTTCTCTATCCATTTCATCCACTAAATATGAAAATTTTTTCAACAATTTTTTTATTTTTATTTTATTTAGAATGTATTTTTATTATTACTGTCTCTGTTTCTCTGAAATATACTACTGTGCTGATTTTTTTTCAGAAAAATACATCACAGGGACCAAAGCAAAAATGCGTTGTGTATAAAAAGTTGATTGGGCCAGTCCAGTGTCAGTTGGGCTGCCGATCTGTTAGTGTTATGGGCCAGTCACAAATAAATAAATAAATAAATAAATAAATAAATAAATGCATACATACATACATACATACATAAATAAACGTATGTATGTATGTATGTATGTATGTATGTATGTATGTATGTATGTATGTATGTATATATGTATGCCACCCCAAATAGCAGGTCGGCCCACCGGGAACATGCCTGATACATCAGATGGTCAGTCCAACACTGGCGGGATCTACAATCCATGTTTAATTATATAACCTGCACTACTGTTATCAATTTGTAACAGTGTTGATCCATGCATATTTAAAAAGCTACTACATAGTTATCAGACATGTAATATCAGCTGTGCTATGTAAAATGTAAGTGTTTTTTAGAATGTTGAATACCACGCTTACTGAAGTCATATATTAATAGTAATAGTCAAATGTTACAGTAATCATATACTCATTTTTGATCATAAGGGGCCCAAGTATTGCTTATGAGTTTGGCTTTTTGCATATGCTATTAATGTGTCCTTTGTATGCATTGCAAATTTGCACAGTTCTTTAGTAAGTATTGGAAGCATAAGCTAGTATCCTCACTATTCTCATCCTCTGCTCTGTACAAGCAAGCTTTTCTATGTACCCCACCTACGCATATTAGAAAACGTTTTTTAGTGATTTCGAAACCTTTGAGATCTCATGGATATGCATCAAACAAACAATGGGCAGGTTTGAGGAAGAGGCAAAAAAAATTGTGCTGACAGAAAGTGTTTATACCTCATGTAGTTATTTTATTTGTCACGCATGTTCTTTGCAGCTGTCATTTATGCCTCCAGGTCATATTTTGAGCAGCTGTGTATATCCTGTATTGGCATTTAAGCACATTTTTTTCTGTCACATGTGGTTCTGTCTCTTGCAGGAGAGAATTTCCAAACAATAAAGCAGCACAACCTTGGCATCAAAAAATGAATTGTTAAAATGCCCAGGAACGGGTGGCTACAGCGGTGGCATTTCTGCATGCCAGTGGGCCTGACCGCCAAACGGCTCCATTGTTTTTGTGGGAGGGAGCCAGGCTGCCCATCTGTCAAACGCACAGCAACAAATAATAGGTTGCAGCCAGCGGCTGCCAGCTTGACCCAAAATAACATTTGAGATTTTTCATTGCCCAGGTCCATTATGCAATCGGGTGGCTCGCGGGAGAAAGCAGTGGAATGTTTGAAGGCCAGCGGCATCTGGTAACTGCACACTCGAGGTGTGTGAAAAACAGATTTAGCTCAAAAGTGACATTGCATAATAAGCTCTATTTAGTGCATGTCAATTCACATAAAGGCCAAGTATTGTGTGTGTGCATATGATGCTAGTTTAAGTATTCCTTCCCCTTTACACAATTTTTTGCCCAGCTGAGGTGCCAAGACTATTCAGACTGCTTCTTTAGAATTAAAGCTACGACCAATGTTGTCAACATACACTACAAGTCAATAGTGGAAGTCAACCCAAATGTGTTTCTGTAAATGTGTTCCCAAAACTTCTGGATCAAATCACAGTTCATCATTAAGGTGGAACAGACTTGTCAGTGTGATTCAGGACTAGTGTGAATTTACAAAACTTCAGGCAAATGGGTCAATATCACTATAAAGTGCCCTTTGTTGTCCCCATCACAATCATGGAGTTTTTTTGGCTATTCTGGTTGGATACAAGTAATGTATAAGTACTTTAATACACTTTTGTGCAATACCAGCTGCATTCAAGTTGGTTTTCTTTATTTTCCCCTACTTCCTCTAATTTTTCATGTTTATCATCATTATATGTTCATTTTTTGATGTGGTCACGCATAACATGTCCACCCTGTCAGCGTGAACATCTGAAAAGTAAATCTTTTGTCTCCAAAAGTTTAGGAGAAACTCCAAAGTACTTCAAAGTCAACTTTAGGTTAGCTGGTTATGCTTGCTAGTGTCCCACCAAAGCAGAATAGCTAAAATCGTCCACCCTGTCATTGTCCACCCTGTCATCAAGGCTGTCAAAGCTGTCATCCCAGAGCATGTTTTTCAAGCCGGGGATATGGAATAATAAGGTGTATTATTTAGAATGATAACACTGTCAGAAATATTTGCTTTCTGTATCCATTTGTCCCTGACAGGGTGGATATATTTTGTAAGTTGGTCCAAATGTTTTTGCTTATAATTATTTTATTAAAGGTCCAGGAGCTGGACCAACCAGCAATTGTTGAAGTTTAAAGTCTTCTTAAAAGAATAAACATGTGGTTCAACGAAACACTTGAACAAGGTCTTTAAAAAATGTTCATCTGTCAAAGGCACTCTATGGTGATATTGACCCAAATGCTTTGGGAAGCAACTTAACACAGCAGTGAATAGCTGACCTTGAATGTGTTTTTCTTCTGAAAATGATCTAAGATCAGCCCTTCTAACAGATTCATGAAAACGGTATGACATGACCATAGTAGGTCAAAATAAATACCATAGTTTTCGGCCTATAAGACGCTCCCAATTCTCCAGGAGGAAAATCTAGAAAAAGGTTGTCCCAAAACCTTTGTCCACTCTAGATACATAACGTCTCATCTCATTTTAGTCCACAGAAATGAAGAGACACTTTAGTAGTTTTTATATTGTAAACCACATTTAGTCTCGTTCTTATTCGTCAACAAAAATACATTATAGATTTTGTTTCGTTATTGTCACATGACCAGCATTCAAGTCGCGTCTTGTCACGAGGGTCAGAGACGTCTCCACAGAGACGTCTCCTGTTTTGGGGAAGAAATAGTGTGTCTTATAGGCTGAAAAATACAGTAAGTGTTTAATTGCAACAGGCTGCAAAGCGCCTAAAGATACTAGCTGCCTAGATAAAGGTGTTCCAACCACTTTGCATTCAGCAACGCTGCTATAAAATGGGTTCACAAAAGGCTAAAAACATAAAACCCAGCAAATAAACAACAGGCAAAATAATGATCTAATGAAAAGGCAGAGTAATTGGTATTGATGAAACAGTCAGAAACAATCTAAATTAAATGACAAGACAAAAAATCCAATCTAAAATTTAAGATGACAACTTGCTCAGTTTTCTAATCAAAACATAGTTAATCAGGACCTGCCATTATCTTTCTGTAGATATCATAGAACACCTTCAGTGGCCTTGTGGAAACCACGTCTCGATGTGTCAGTTCGAGCCTTGTCTCCAGCGTTTTCACGAAGCCATCATGATATACAATGTAATCAAAATACGTGCTGTGATAGGACAACGCTTCACTTTTTTGTGCTAGGACAAGGCTTCACTGACATAGGTTTTATGATACGCCCGCATAACACCGCCAGTATCAGCACTAATTGGTGAATAAGGGACAATAGGAGAGAAATAATGAGTTAATTCCTAGTCATTTTTGTTTGCAAAGCAGTAGGAACATGTTAAAAGGCCGTGAGATAGGTCACATCCCTAACGCTAACCCTAAGAATCACCAGTTAGCGCAGATACTGGTGGTTTTAATGATATAGCTGTTTGAAGCAAAAGTTATATTTGCTTAAACGGTTTGAATGACAATTAAAATATAATGCTTAAGCTATCCCTTATTTCTTCATGTTTTGGAAACTTTGCTCTATTTTAATGTAGCCTTGAATAACATTTCTCCAGGCTCTGTGAAGGACTTTCAAATACTCTCATTTTCAGTCCAGTGCCTGAACCTAAACAGTTTCAGAGGAATGTTTTTGTTTGTTATATGAATCATTCAAGATGTGCAAGGTACATCTAACTTTTGAACCAGTAAAGAAAAAGTTGCAGATGACTTCAGATTATCTGATCGGCGATCAGTATACTGGTGGTGCTGAATGATGAGTGGTTGGAACAGCTTTATCTAGGTTCCTTGTGTCTTTTTTCCCCTATCTTTCATTTAATTTACTCAATATCCAGGTAAGACAGGCTGAAAATAGAATTTTTGCACCCATATAATAATTCAAAGCAAAATACGGAATGCAGAGTGATAACACTTAAACACATTAATAAGTGCATTTGTAAATGTAATACACTAATTATGTAGTTTGGTGGACTGACCATGCTGTTGAATGCCTGTACGTAACATCAGTACTACTTGCTCTATAGTGGCCACAGATCCCTTTCAGTTTATGCCATTTTAAAAGCCCAGATAGGTCAGAGGAGCTTTGACCACAATTCAGCAAACAAGAAGGGAGGACAAAGGTTAGCAGAAAGGAGACTACTATGTGGCAGGTTCAAAATGGTCAATCCAAAAGGTCACAAGGGAAATGAGGTTAACATTTATCCTGTTACACATTACTTTTTTTTAAACAATGGCAGCAACCTTTTTCTCTTTCTCTTTCCACTTTTCCTTGCAGTCAATCAGAAACATTGAGCTGTTCTTTATCAGAGAGACTTTGCAACTACCACAGAGAAAGAAAAGCACTTTTCTGCCTCAAAATTACTTCAACAAAGAATGTGTCAGGGAGGTACATTTTTTCTTAATTGTAGGCATAAAGAAAGACATAAAATTCTAAAAAGCCATTTTATTTGTCTCTGTAATGTTTCCAGTCGGTGGCCACTAGAGGCTGCCATTGTTAAGTTGCCTATGTGGGGCTTTTATTTTGATATTGAGGGTGTTTATCCTGGCTGGATTCTAGGTGATTGTCCATGACTGTCCAGGAATTTAGCAATGAGCATGTGTTTGTATTCGGTTCTTGGTGGTGTATGTCAGTTATTTAGTTTAAACATTCCCATGTCACGGTGTCGATCCCTCCTCACCAGGGGTGGGCAAACTACGGCCCACGGGCCACATCCGGCCCGTTGGTCTTTTTAATCTGTCCCGCCGAAGATCAGTGTCTCATCCGTGTCTCTGGGGCGGGACCAGGCTGTGCCCAGCATGCAGTATAATTTACTCAAATTAGGTACGCATTTGCGTTGTGAATATCACATATGCCAGTGTGGATGGCCGTACCGCTTACAGCGGCGAGAAGTTCGGTTCTTTTCAAAGGGCCGTCTCTTTTGGCTCGGCTCCCAAAGAACAGCTGGTTAATTCGCCTCTCAAATAGCTCTTGGTTCATTATCACCTGTAACCTCATATTTCAGCATAACTTGGCAAATATGAATGCGTTGTGTGTTGATAAACCCTTATATTGTTTTGCAGTTGATCTTATATTATTTTCCAGTTTACCTTAATATCAGTTAATGGATTATGTATTTTATTGTTAGTCAGTTTTTTCACTTGTCTGTGTTTAACAAATCTGAACCAAATCTAAAAAATGACATTCATAGAATTATTTTTCTCTTTGCCCTACAACACAATTAATACATATACATAAATATTTACAGAATATTTATATAATTCTGATAATAAAAAATAATTTTCTTTTTACAATGGGAGGAATACTGAGCAGAGTTAATTTATTGAGCTTAATATTGAGCAGAGTGGGTTTGGCCTTTTTTTTTACATTTCAGTAAAATTTATAATGCACCACACAAACCCCCAGAATCTGTGCATGAACTTGAGCATTGTTAGGAATAATGGTTAAAATAGTAACAAATTATTGTAATTCATTCCTCTTTGCTGTAACGCAGCAATGTAAGGCATTACAAAGAAAAAAATTAGAAAAGAATTACTTGTAAGTAACACACATTACAATACACTAAAGTGGAATTATGTGGAATTTTTCTTTATACAAATTCGCCAAAATCACCGCGAGATCAGCAGAGGAGAAACTTCTGCACACTTCTTATAGTCAGACAGAACAGAGAGATGAGTAGGGTGACCAGACGTTGTCTTTTTCCTGGACAAGTCCTCTATCGAGACCAGCTGCCTAAACATTTGTCATGTCATGAAGCCCAGGACGTCCGTGCGCTGCCATTGGCCCGATGCGGCAAGGATGCGCATAATAATAAATAACAACCCGACCCCCTGAACCACGGCCAAGCTGGTAAAAAAAGTCAGTGCCAATGTGTCCTCTTTTTCACAATCCCAAATCTGGTCAACCTAGAGTGAACCTGCAACTGATCTATTGTTGGATGGTACCATTTTTAACCATAAGCCGCTCAGTCAGATATTCCTGGATTTGTATTCCCGAAAACAAATATTTTTTCAAGTATTTGTCCTAATACCGTATTGGTAAAATCACCAGTACTACTGTCTACTGCCCTCACTCTCTCCAGTAATCATTCTCTCGCCCACTTCAGTCCTCTCCCTTACACCTGGAGCGCATTTCGTTTGGAGTGTCTCAGCTCCTCCCTTAATACAGTTCACCTGACTCTCATTCAGGGTGGAGCCTTGTGCTCAAACCTGGGTCCGTGAGGGTGCTCCTCCTGTAGTTGTTTTAAGTGGGCTATGTGGAGGTAGGTGCTTGTATGAATATTAGCATCTGTTTAAAGGGAATGTGTCAGTAACAGTAAAAGTGGCATTAAATATATACTTAATTTAGTATTTAACACCCTCTAGGGGTTTCAGCATCCCTATTGCCATTTGCACAAAAACAATTTGAAATCCCTACAAATATTAACATTGGTTTGCACAATGTGCACTAACTTCTTAGCTCCACTGCATATCAAAGGGAGCTAAATACAGATAATGAATTTATCTGATTGATTATACTTTGGCTAAGTGAATTTAAAAATCACTTTTACATTTTAAGGCAGCTGATATTATGCTTTTGTTGCACTACAGGATTTGCTACCAATAAGTGTTTTAGTCACACAGCATGTACATGGGAAATTTCCTGACGCTTACACTGCACTTAATTAACAAACACCTTAAATACAGAAAAGTCCCACACAGATGGGAAATCGTATGGCTGTCACCCTGATGTACAATTTGTAAAATTGAAAAAAAGATTTAATTGCCCAAGCCCAGGTCTAAATGACATTATTTAAAGCATGGCAACCCGTACCCCCAAGACTCTTGTTAAACTTTCCTCCTGGAGTATTTTCAATTTGCTTTCATTATCTCAAGGCAACTGACATGGTGAGACGGCGGGTGTCTTGATACGGCATTATGATCACCTGAAATGCAAAATGCTTAATTAACTTTGACTGTGAAACCAAGCCAGGAACAGATGTTTGAGAATGTCTCCGTCTCTCTTATTATCTTTAATTACAAACCTGTGCACATCTTCCAAATGTGATCTATTTTGTGCTGATAAATATTCACAGATTGGAAAGATAGGTCATAGTATTTTTTATTGAATATGACAGGAGAATAACTAAAACTGAAAGAAGTGACTTGGTGTGGAAAATCATCATGTTGAGAATTGAACAAGCCAGCATACCCCCTTCAAATTAATGTGTGGAAGTCCACAACCACCTGGATGTATAAAATTGTTTTGAAAATATTACTTCAACACCATAAATATTCTTAATGCACTGGCCAATTTATCGGAAACACCTACCTAACTTAATGTGCTGGTTTATGAACAAAGTTTAGTTTATGACTGCAGAGAAGCTTCTGGTTAGATATTTCTGACCAAAAATTAATACGCATATCATAGCACTGTAAACAAATTTCCATATCGTAGCTGAAAACATACAGCATACCCAATGCAGGAATGCAGCTAGTAGGCCGCACTCTGCTCCGCTGGGACAGGACTAAAGTATCTGAAAAGAGGACTGCTTTGGACAGACAGTCATATTTGAACACCAGGAGCTGGAAACAATCATAGGAATGATTCTAGATTATATCAAGTTTTGCATCAGAAAAATGACTGTGGACAAAAACATTAGGGATTTTCCAAACCAGAATTCTTGGATGACCGGCCAGGTCAATACACACCTCAGAGCCGGGCTGATCGAGCCGCTCTGACAAGCCAAGACGGAATTAAAATAGCCAAGACTATAAAAGGAGCATAGAGTCCCACCTGTGTTGCCACAAAACATAGGAGGTGTGGTAGGGAATACAAAACATCACAAACTACAGAGGTTGTTTCAATTACAAGAGGTCTGAGTGTGCTGCTGGCAGAGGTGTTAAATTGCTTCGTTGCTCGCTTTGAATCATCACAACAGCAGCACTCACATGCACCCACCCCCACCAGGTTTCTGCACCACGCCACTCACTGTAAGGGAGCACGTCACCTGGTAAAGTGCTCAACGCATGTGCCCACCATCCCCTCATCTTCACCAGAATGTTCAGCCTGGTCCATGTGCCTGGATAAACTTTGTGAGTGCAATTTGATGTGCTTTGCTGAAACATGGCTGCACCAGCATATTCCTGACTCTGCCGTGGATGTTGATGGCTTTTCATGTGTTTCGGGCAGACAGAACAGGCGTGAGAGTGGAAAGAGCAAGGGGGGCGGAGTCGCTCTTTTTGTGAATGAGAGATGGTGTCTCCCTAGTCACATTATTATTAAAGAATGAGTCTGCATATTTTTTGCCCCGGGAATTTTCACATGTGATCGCCATTGTTGTTTACATTCCTCCTTTGGCCAATGCGACAAGACACTGTGCACCTTCACACAGTTTGTAGACTGTCCTACCAGAGAAAACAAGAAACTGGACTTGCTGTATGCTAATGTCAAATATGTATTCAACTGTTCAGATCAGACCACAGCCTAGTGCACCTACAGCCAATCTACCTACTGGTCAAGAGGCAGCCAGCCACTATCAGGACTGTGAGGGAATGGACAAAGGAGGCCAGTGCAGCCCAGCAAGTCTGCATGGAGACAACAGACTGGGAGGCCCTGTATGAGCCACATGGAGAGGACATTGATAACCTCACAGACTGTGTCACTGACTACATCAATTTCTGTATGGATAACACTGTACCAGTGAAGTCCATACACTGCTTCCCCAACAACAAGCTTTGGGTCACCAAGGACATTAAAGCCCTCCTGAATGAGAAGAAGGAAGCTTTCAGGTCAGGAAACAAAGACGCAGTCAAGGAAGTACAGAGGCGCTTGTCAAATGAGGTTAAAGGAGGGAAAATAAAGATACAGGAGAAAACTGGAAAAAGAGCTGCAGCAGAATAATAGCAGATATGTGTGGACATGCATGAAGAACACCACAGGCTTTAAAACCAGCAGCCTTGGGACTGATGGTGATGTGGAGAGGGCCAGTTTAATCTGTTCTTTCAAAGATTCAACAGTGGGCCTGTCTCCAGCATTCCCAGCTCCAGCACAGACCACACTGCACCCAGTGCATCTGCCCCCTCCATCACTGTGAAGCCAAACTACAGCTCTCCATCCTCTCCATCCATTCTCTCCCCTAATCTCTCTCCCACCATTGTACCAACCAGAGTCCCTTCCTCCTCTCTACCTGCAACCAAGGACTCTGACGTCCATAAAACATACATCACTATCACCAAGGACCAAGTGAGAAAAGAACTTTGCAGACTCCATCCTGCTAAAGCACCAGGTCCAGATGGCTTAAGCACACAAGTGCAAAAGCTTCAACCTGAGCCTCAGTACCAAGAAAGTGCCCATGCTGTGGAAAACATCATGTCTGGTTCCTGTTTCTAAGAAGGTGAGTCCCATCAGACTACAGGCCAGTAGCACTCACCTCACACGGCATGAATGTGTTTGAGAGACTGATCCTGAACACTCTCCACCCCCTGGTGAAGCCAGCGCAGGATGCCCTCCAGTTTGCCTACCAGGCCAAGATTGGAGTGGACGATGCCATCATCTACCTGCTACACCATGCCTACAGCCATGTTGACAAGCCAAGTACATCCCTGAGGATTAATTTCTTCGAATTCTCCAGTGCCTTCAACACCATTCAGCCGGCCCGACTGGGGAGCTTTGCTGCTATGCAGGTGCATGCCCCCCCTAGTTGAATGGATTATGGACTACCTGACTGATAGGCCACAGTATGTGCGAGGATGTAAGTCCAACACGATGTTGTGTAGCACTGGAGCTCCTCAGGGAACTGTTCTTTCACCATCCCTCTTCACCCTGTACACATCTGACTTCCAGTACAACACAGAGGGCTGCCATTGCAGAACTTCTCAGATGACTCAGCAATAGGCGGATGTATCAAGGGTGGGGATGACTCGGAGTACAGGATGGCTGTGGACAGTTTTGTGGACTGGTGCGAGCTGAATCAACTGCAGTACAAAATCCAAAAGACAAAAGAACTGGTGGTGGACTTAAAAAGATCACGATCTCCTGTCACTCCCCTGTCCATTAGAGGGGTGGATTGTTCAGGACTATAAATACCTGGGTGTTCACATCGACAACAAACTGGACTGGTCTAAGAACTCTCTGGCCACTTACGTAAGGGGTCAATGTAGGCTCTATTTCCTATGTAGACTCCAATTTTTTAGAATCTGCAACACCAAGTTGCGGATGTTCTACAAATCTATGGTGGCCAGTGCAATTTTCTATGTTGGTGTGCTGGGGTGGTAGCATGAAAGTGGCAGACAGGAAGAGACTCAACAAACAGGTCAGGAAACTAGCTATGTGGTGGATGAGGAGCTGGATAGTTTGGAAACTGTGGCTGAAAACAGAACGTTGTCCAGACTTCAGTCCATTATGGACAATGTGCACCACACACTCCACAGTGTGGTGATCCTCAGAGGGAGTACACCTTTAGCCACAGACTGACCAGCTTAAGCTGCTCCACTGAACGCCACAGAAAGTCTTTACTTCTGACTGTCATAAGACTACACAACTCCTCCCTCAGTCACAGACCGATGCAATAATCTGTGCAATAGCCTGTCTCTACTTCTTTTTGTAGATTTCAAGGTAACATGCAATATCTCTACTCCTTTTTTTTCTAGATTTTATTATTATAATTATTATTATTATTATTATTTTTTTTTTTATTATTATTATTATTATTTGATTTGTTTAGACTTGTATTAGACTTAATTTATTTATTCTAGTGTAGTACTTTATCTTTTAGTTTTTACATTTTATTTTACATGTGTCTGTTGTCTTGTGACTCTCTGTGTCTGTGTAATGTGGCAGTCACACAAACAATTTCCTCAGGGATAAATAATGTTTTCTGATTCTGATTCTGATTCTGATTCTGCTTCTCATCAACCGGTTGGGGGAACTACAGGTGCATAACAACAAACAGACTCAAGAACAGGTTTTTACCAAAGCACATTCACTCACTCATGCACTGCCTACAGAGTCTAAAGGTAGGTGTTGCTGTTGTCTGATGACATTTTATGGATGAAGTTTTATATGAAACTTACCACAACAGTGAAGCCTCTTAACCAGATCTTTGATTCACTAATGTCCCATGAGCAATATTGCAAGGGCTTCCTTGAGTGAGACCCTTGATGAAAGTCCCCTCTCTGCAAGTAGCAAGCAATTTGGTCATTGAGCACACGTATCAAAAAGTCTGTGCCTGTGCAAAATTGCATTTTCAGATTCTGAACTAAATTCTGTTTGCACACTCTATGCTTCACCTTGCTTTCCAATCTGGCCATTTCAGTTATCAAACAAAGCCAGGTTCCCTCACACTTGAGAAAAGGTGTTGACTCAAACCCCTGCAGATGCTTTAAATTCAGCTGAATTGTTTGGAGGACAACAGAAAAACCACATGAGGGTACCTGCATGCTGATAACCTTGGGATATTCAAAATAGCGCACGACTGGCATGGCAATCTCACTAATATCTTCGAGAGGCTGTTCCTGGTGAAGGAGTTGCTTAGTGGTGCAGAACGGCATCCTCCACCTGCAGCTCATGTTTGAGTCTCAGCTGGGCCATTTGCAGTCTGTGGCACCGTTCCCAAACTGCTTGGAGTTGAGTCAAGTGCTCCATTTTGTCTCCTGAGGCCTCATGAGAAATTATGTTAGAAAAGAGTCAGGTGTTCTTCATGCTAACGAGTCCCATGCTGCACAGCAACTTATTTAATTTCACAGGAATGAGCTGTCTGTTATGGGGCGGAGCGCGAGCCTTGCCCCGTAAACTACCTCTGGTGAGGGAAAGGGATCCAGAAGACAAAACCAGGTGCTCCATTTCGGGGTTTTATTTAACTTACTCAAAAACA
>JBBKCR010136364.1:0-22524 GCA_037577295.1 Ladigesia roloffi | reverse complement strand
GTGTGTGAGTGTGTGTGAGTGTGTGTGGGTGTGTGTGGGTGTGTGTGTGTGTGTGTGTGTGTGTGTGTGTGTGTGTGAGTGTACGCGCACACGAGTGTGTGAGAGTATAAACCAGGACGGCAGATAATCCTGGATTACTGCTAATCCGAGTCTGGTGCGCAGCCGCAGTAAGGTCAGCCGGCAGAGAGTGTGTGCGTATATGAGAGAGTGTGTGTATGTTTGTGTGCAGAATGTACTGTGTTTCCCACCAGGACTGGAACTGACAGCGCAGTGTGAGTGGGTGTGTTTTTTTCTTCACAGAGGAGGGATTTCAGTTCTTTGGTTTATTCAGCGGCTCAGTTTAAACACAGGCAGATTTTACTTCACTGTTTGTGCTGAATGAAGCTCATGCTACTCTTCTGTGCTGCCTCTGAGAGGTAAGTGAAACTGTGCTGATCCTCATAATGAAGTGTAGTCTCACTCTGTCTCAGTCTGTCTCAGTCTCACTCTGTCTCAGTCTGTCTCTATCTGTCTCAGTCTCAGTCTGTCCCTGTCTCCGTCTCACTCAGTCTCTATCAGTCTCAGTCTGTCCCAGTCTCAGTCTGTCTCAGTCTGTCTCAGTCTCAATCTGCCTCAGTCTCAGTCTGTCTCAGTATGTCTCAGTGTGTCTCAGTCCCAGTCTCCATCTCACCCTCAGTTTGAGTATGTCTCAGCCTTAATATTAAGCTTAATATCTTAGTCAGTCTCTGTCTGTCTCAGTCCCTGTCTCAGTCTTTGTCAGTCTCAGTCTCAGTTTTAATGTACACCTCATTATGAGTCTCAGTATGTCTCAGTTTTAGCCTGTCAAAGTTTCACACTTACATCTCAGTCTCTGTCTCAGAGTCCTCCTCTGTATCCTTCTGAGTGTCAGTCTCAGAATTACCCTCAGTACCAGTCCATCTCTTAATCATGGCATTAATCCATCTCTTTTAGTATGAGTAAGTCTCAGTATGAGTTTTGAGTTTGTCCCATCTTAGATTGTCTGAGTTTGTCAGTCCCAAAATGTCCCAAAATGTCTTGTGAGAGGACTGTATTACTGTGGTCTGTAGAGAGTCTGTTACATTATTGCCTGCTTTATTAACACATATCCCAGATGCTCTGATTATTTCAAGCATTATTTCATTATTTCTCCTCTTTGTGACCCATTTGGCAGAGAGACACTCTTTCTGCTCCTGTTGAGGCAGCGCAGTGGGAATGAGGGCCCTCTGTGGGCCTTTTAGGGGGGTTTAGTTTCAAACAAGAGCCAAAAAGGGGTCCTGAGAACTTCACACACCCCTCAGCACCCCCTGCATACTGATGACCAACACAGGGGCTTCCACTGGAGGACTCATTCAGCCAAAAAACACATTTGTACATTATAATATAATCAATCTGCTAAGACATCATTGGGGAACATTTGAATTCAACCAGTAACTACAACTGACAATAACTACACACCAGTCAACATAAATTTCATCAGTATTGTGATATTACTGTGACACATTGCTTTTGCAATGCCATTTGATACATTAGATGGTCCATATCATCACTCCTCTGTTACTCTGTTACTACCATACTGTCCATAATATACACCAACAGCCTGTTTTCTAACCAGATATTCTAATATCAAAACATTCAAATATGGTCATTTGGTATTGTAGTTATTACTGTTTTATGTGACTATGATTGCGATGAAGCTTATGATTATTATTTATGTAAAAATAATTGTCTTTGAAGCTATAGCTTGGCGATTGTCAAAACTAGTATTTTTAAAATGCTGTGAGTGGTGTTAAAGTTTTTCAATATGAATCCATTCATCTATCCCTGCGGTGTGTACCTGGAAACAACAAAAAAAAGCAAATAGTAAATATTGCAATGTCACTTTTTTATCACTATATACTCTGCTTCCAACATTTTTTTCTTATTTTATCATATTTTATTTCTCCTTTTTGGAGAAATAAGGAGCAAAATAAATTCAGGCAGAAGATCTCTCTCTGTTCTTATTAGCTTCTTAGTTTTCTTCTCTTTAACAACTTTATGGACATTAAAACTGTCTGATGTTAGTAGTCGAGACTTTGATCACTGAGACAAATTTCAGATGTTTTACAGGATCATTTATTAGAAAACCAAGTTTTCTTTTGGATCTTCTGGTTTACTCAAAGATCTTATGATCTGTGACAAATAAAGATCAGAACAGTGAGAGAAAAAAAAATAATTTTAAGATCTGAAACTGGGATGGGGCTGATATTAGAAGAAGAGTGTAAGAAGGAGGAAATGATCAGAATTTCATATTGATGTTAAAGTGAGCTCTGTTCTGTTTAGGAGAAACAGGCTGGACAGAGAATTGTCTTATTTTGGATTTATATTTATACTTATTTAGCTTTAAGATGGGTGTAGTTGTTGAAGTTAAATGTCAGCAGTTTCTCAGGGTTCTGTTGGTTCTGGACAAACAAGAGTCTGAAGATCTTTTTCTCTCTCAGAGACACTGCCTCGGGTCTCCACCTGTCAAATACAGCAGGTCTCTTTACCTTCAGATCCACTTTCTAACTTACAGTGTAGAAGTGTTATAACTGACAATCATTTATATATTTTTCTCATAATTGTACATTATTTTGCTGTTTTATTTCATCCTTATCTGCTCATATATCTTTTAACAATTTAAAAATGTTATGGTTTCATTTATAGTATACATTTTTACTTTGTAGGTCAGTGTTTTAAATGTGCCTAGTGTCTACTGTTGTTCTGCATTATTGTTTATTATTATTATTGTTGCTATTATTATTGATATTATTGTTTTTGTTGTTGCTATTATTATTGTAATTATTTTGGTTTTTGTTGCTATTATTATTGTTATTATTATTGCCTGTAGTAGTATTTGATACTATAAAAAATATGTTTTATTATTATCGTAATTATTACAATTTTTAGTATGATTATGATTCTCCTCTATATTCTTATATTTCTACTTTATATTAATATCATTAATAAGATTTATAATTATTATTGCTATTAGTAGTAGTATTCATAGTCGTTTTAATATTGTTATTATTATTATTATTATTATTATTATTATTATTATTATTACTAACAAAAAAGGTACTGAATCAGAATTGTGCTTTTTTTTATTATGATGTTTGAATCTCAGTGGAGGATCACAGAACTCGGCTGTGTCCTGAATTCTCCCCTAATCTGCTGTGTTTTGATCTAATCTGTGTGTTTGTGCTTAGACTGTTCCAGATGTTGACGTGTCAGAGGGTCTGGGGAGTGTGTTCCTGTTCTGACTGAACTGAGAGGCACCGAACCTTTACAGCACATCACCAATCAGACATGAACCTCAGGCTTCTCCTTTGACCACAGCATAGAAGGTCGGCGGCATTGACTCCTTGGACTTTAGACCATGCAGGTACGACAGAGAGGCACCTGAGCAAGACTCGCCTCAGAGGCGGCGCTGCATTAAAATTCATATTTTGATGATGGCCAAAACTAGAGCTGCACAAAATGGACAGAATATCAGTGTTGTGATTTTAATTTGACATATTGTGATTTCTTTGAATTTCAGTTCATTAAAAGGCCCAAATCATCACTGTCTTGTCCTTAAAAAGGCTTAAAATCCCCCATCCATACAGTCCAATATATGAACATTATTTTCAGATCAGAACTACTTTCAGGTCATAATACCCACATATATCCATATGTGTCTTTAGTCAGCCTAAATCAGTTTAGTCCATTAATGTTGACGTTCCAATGAGTTTTTTTAACCCTGTGCAGCCTTTTGAATGGCAGTCAGAGAACAGCTCATTTAAATATATAATACTTAAAGGGTTGATAAAATAGTCAGTTTATTTCTATAGCTGAAAAATAGTGAAATAAGAAGGGTGATATTTTGATGATATATTAAATATAAAAATACAAAATGGAAAAGTGCAGGGGGAAGGATGTTTAGAATATAAGCCCTTTAAAAACACAACAACCACATGGATACATTTTAAATAATTAAATAATTTTTTTAAAGTATTATTATATTAAACATTTTAAATAATTAAATTTGCTGGACCTCATATCATCAGATTACCACGTTTCTCCACTGGAGCTGTAATTGCTCACACTTTCTTTTAGGAATTTGCGTATTGCAGCTGCCTGTGATGCAGGCCATTTAAATGTCGTGCAGCTCTTGTCAAAAGCACTCAAAAAATTGATCAGCTGAAATATTTAGTGTCTGAGATTGACCTCATTAATTTTAGCGCTGGATCTAAAAGTAAAGTTATGGAAACAAATTAGCAAGATGGTAAATCCAGGCCTGAATCAGAGCACATTTGTTTCACACAGCATTTATCCACACTTGAGTCCATTTGTACAGAGGATAGTGAGCCAGTGTATAGAGGACAGTGTCAGAAACCCCATAAGCAAGTCTATTACAGGGCACAGAACACCTCCACATGCTCTCACTTGCACCTGTGTGGGTCCACCAGGGGTCACCAACTCAATTACAGAGCACTCAAGTCTATTACTAGTGCTGGGTGTTGTTGCCGATTTCCTGAATCGATTCGATGCCGAGGTCATGATCGTATTCCATTCTCGATTTTTTATGACATATTTCTGTGTGTTAATACTAGTTTCCACGGATACAAATTGACTTGAGTGGATGATATCCCTATGTTGACAGACTGTACTGCAATATTACTTGTGGACAGTAAACTTTGCCAATAAGTGATTATTTTATAATTCATCCAACCCAACATTATAATATAGTACTTCTGCACATGAATAATATGAATAAATGTAACTGTTCACAGGAACAGTGTGTGTGTATGTATGAGGAACAGAGAGAGAGGGAGGGTCCATAATTAAAGTAATTTAGGAATAAAGTAATTTCCAGGTTTTATAAAAATTCTTATGTTCATAACAATGACAGAGTTTTGAAAATGTCTATTTGAGAATTAAATGATTACCACAAAGATGGTTGAACAACTGTAACCATAAAATTGGTTGAATAAATCTACCCATTGCTGGGTTAAAACAACAATGACCACAACTATTTAAAGACATACCATTTATCAACACGGTCACGAGAAGAAATTTTTTTTAACGAGACTCGATATCGATTGCTGAATCGATGTTTTTGTCCCCAGCCCTATCTATTACAGATCACTGAATGCCTGTGATGATTAGCAAAATGGTTTGAATGCAGTTAAGTTAGTGAGGACTTCTACACACTTTTTTCCACCTGTTTTTTACTGAGAGTAGTTTATTCCACCCATTATACCATAAATGTTTTGATAATTGGCAGTGATCCTCATTGCAGCGCTCAATGAAGAGAGTTAGAAGATGTGCCAGCTCAAAACCCTGCTGTCTGCAGATTTCTTTTTCACTCATTCTGTTTTTGGCCATCTCTAAACACTGGATTTACAGCAGCCACACAGCCGCACTTTACACTGGAACACTTCCTGTGGAAGTGCAGTCTAGGTTTTTTATGCATTGATTTGTGAAACTTTGCTTAGAAAAGCCTCATTGTAGGTCATGCCCTGAGTGTGTGTGTGTGTGTGTTAGACCCAGGATGGCTAAGTGGGAGCTGATTGAGCTGAAAGATTTAGCCCCTGATGATGGGATTGAGTTGGCGCCCCCTGGTGGACCCACACCGGTGCCGCAGGTGTGCGCGGATAAAGTTCCGGAGCGGCTCCAGAGACCCTTGACGGTGCGGATGGTGGCCGATTCAGTGAGCTTGGAGGACAGGCACTGGGTCACCGGGAGACGAGGAAAAGGACATGACTTCCAGCCATGCAGCTACGGCCAGCTGAGCTGGTGTGACCTGTGTGGAGAATTTATCTGGGGGCTCCAGAAACAGAGCCTGCGCTGCATCCGTGAGTCTATAGATACTGTCCTTCTTAAAATCACATTTCACCCTTTTCGGATTCAGCAGTGTAAAAAAATCTGTTCGTACCCCACAGAATTAGAATCAGTCAATTTTAGGCACTTTTTATGGGTCTATAGGAAACGTGCTTTACCTAAACTGTACAATGTGGTGCTTAAATTGCATCACGTTTTCGTTTTTAAATGTATCGTCACTCCAAACAGACAGAAGTGCTTGTACTTTGTCGACTTCCCAGTAAGTTTGAATCTCCAAATTTTTTTGCGCAAAAGTCTCTTTCCATGTTTTGATGAAAATATTTCAACCAATAAGACGACACAGAGACGAGAACAGGGTTGCCAACTTTTCCCAAAACAATTGCGTGAGAAAGGGTTGGTTGGGTTTCTTTCTACTTTTGCAGAGGATTGCTGCAACATTCGGTGGCCACCTACCGTTGAGGAGTGTGCACAATGGGGAAAATAGAAAAAATAGATTTTCAGTGTGAGAAATCGGAGGTGTGGCATGAGAGCATCAGATGCGTGTGTCTCACGCTCATTGCGTGACAGTTGGCAGCCCTGCGAGAACAAAGTAAAATATAAAGTTAAAATAAATGTCAAATTAAGTTCAATTATTTGAAAACACCCTGTACTAAATACACTATACTTTATGCATATAATGCTGTGCTCAGTATAAGAGGTGAATATTACTGTAGATCAGTGGTTCCCAAATTGGCAGGAAAAAAATACTACCAAAGCGGAGCCCAGCCAAAAGAGTTTACACAGACAGGTTTGGATGAAAAGAGAAAAACAGCTAAAAATTAAACTCAGGGTGGAAGATTTACAAATAATTTAATGCTAATAAAATTTGAAAATGTGCGGTTGTTGCTGGGCGGTGTCTATGATGTTCCAGGTTGTTGCTTACGTGGTTGCTATGTGGTTGCTATGGTACACCATGTGGTTTCTAACCTGTTCTCAGGCTCTTGCTATGATTCCCCACGTAGTGGTTAGGTGGTTGCAAGGGAGCTGCATTGTAGGTGCTATTGCAGGTGCTATTGCAGGTTGTGGTTAGGTGGTTGCTCAGGTGTTTCCAGCTTGTGGCTATGATATACCAGGTAGTGAACGTTTTTGGATTTTAAGACATTTAAGACATCTGACCCATCCAACTTTTTTTTTTTGAGAATTTCACTCTTTTTCACAGTATAATCTGCTCACCCACACCGGATCTGCTTCATGAAAGGTCTGAAAGTTAAATCTGGTGCTGCAGTTCTAGTTCCTCTCAGCTTCTTCTTAGTAGATTAGACGGGGGTTGTGTTCTTTCCACAGGGCTCTGATTTGAGTGAGACAGCAGAAAGCCTGGGAGAAGCCTGATAAGAGTGTATATGTGTGTGTGTGTGTGTGGTAGATAATCGCCTTGGACTCAAAAGTTTGCTTCCACGCACGCCAGTATGTGTGTGTGTTTAATCACGGGCACACACACACATGTAGTAGGCAGAGATATCCGCTCAGCCCAATAGGAAAGGGATGTTTACATAGATATCCAGTTTGATGTGCCTATGTGTGTCTGTGAAAGAGAGTGTGTGTGAATGTGTGTTTCTGCGCCGCATATCTAGCTTAATATAAAAAAAAAAGATAGATGGTACGAATAAACGCTACATATCTTTTTCACTACATGGTATGAATACAGTTGCAGGCAAAGGTTTGTGCACTCCTGGCACATGCAGGAAAGAATTAGGTCTGTTTTTAGACAATAAACACTGTGTCATAAGTAGGCTGAAATGTAGGATATGGGCCCTTTAAAAGACAAAACAATGAGTTGAGGAATAAAAATATGTTATAATTTCTGATAGTTAAAAGAAAAGGAGGTTATGTGGGAGGAGCTGGAACGAATAGGGGTTTTGGAGAGTGTGATGTTGCCTCAGGCCTCGAGAGTTAAAGTAGGTTAGACAGATGATGAAGCAATTATTCATTCGGTCTACCAAGCCAAATGTTTAAAGAGGGGGGGACAGAAGCTTTAAGTGCTAAAACTAAACCCATTCATGGTGGAGGGATACATGCAGGGTGTCGTGATGCAGAATAGTCCCCAAAAGAGATTTAGTTCAGATTCTCCACTATTTTAACATCATTAACATCCAGATAAACTCTTAGAGACCTGTGGAGCTTCAGGGGAGGGTCAAAGGTTAATAAAATGGCTGGATTTTTTTTTTTGGGAGATATCTGGTTGTCTATAATAAACACACCAAGCACACTCTGGATGACAGTTTAAATCTAAATTTTTATATGTGTGTCTGTGTGTGTGTGTGTGTGTGTGTGTGTGTGTGTATTAAGATTGTAGGTACACCTGTCATTTCCGCTGTCAGACGTTCATTCAGCTGGACTGCAGTTCACACCCTGAAACCACAGCTGGACAGCCGGACTTCAGTGAGGACATAGAGACGGACACGAATGTGGTGAGAGTCTCTCTCTTTACAGTCGAAGCTCCTTCCCGCTTCCCCAGTCCTCCCCTGTAGAACTTCACTTGTTCACATTTTACTTCCAAAGATCCAGACTTTTATGCCTTTTTATTGTAGTCTTGAGGAAGTTTCCTTAAGGACTTTCAGTCCATTCTCTGAACATGTAGCAGTTTCAGAGGAATGTTTTTATTTGTTAAGCGACACATTGACCTACCTATGAAACACTCAAGCAGAACAAAGCTCACAGGAGCTGGCAATTCCAGATGATCAGGACATGATCAGTATACTGGTGGTGCTGAATGATGAGTGGTTATTAATCCTTTATCTAGGCCCCTTGTATCTTTAGGGTCTTTGCAGTCTGCTGCAGTAAAACTTTTGTTCCTGTTTATTGTATTTTATTTAATCTACTCAAATACCAAAGATAAGACATTGGACAGAAAATTGTATTTGTGCACCAACACGATGATAACAAAGCAAACCAATGAATGAAATAAGGGTCTCCCGATTTTGCACAGTAGTGCTGTGTAGTGTGTGTCCACTAGGGCTGGATTAACCTACTTAGAAAGAAAAGGATGGAAAATGGTCATGCAGGACATAAGACAATGTCCTATGTGGACCTGATTGAAATCTACAATTTAAAATAGAGTAAATGCTGCCTCCTTGTGGTTATAAACCTCTAAGCAACTGCTTTAAGTACTTCCATAGGCAGTTCTATGTGGGGGAATTGCTTGTGGCCCTCCTTTTGGCCCCCCTGCCAAATGTTTAAATATACATTTCTTATCGCGACATGCATTGGCTCTTAGAACTGAACTAATGTAATTAAACGCTACACATGCCCGCAGAAACACACCCCTGGTCATTTTGGTCTTGAACCGCCACTGAGTGCTTCCAGTCCCAGCAATTATTTTAATTACGTTAACGGCAAAAAGTGTTCACACCTTCTAAAAATACACCTTCTGAGCTGAAGAGTGAGTATCTTGACTTTACTGGAGCAGAGAAATGGGACTTTCTATTTTATCTTACATTTTTGCACCAGAGGTGCAACATTTTCCATAAAATGCATTCCTATATTCCATAAACAGTTCTTATTCATTTATTTATACCCCCACCACTAAACAGACTGTTTGTGTTACTGTACCTTTAAGGCTGAGATATGCAAATGAGCGGTGTCCTGATAGAAATGCAATAATGTGAAGAAGCTGTGTGTGTAAAGGGGGTCGGGGGCAGTAGAGCAGCCAGCTGGTGACAGCTAAAACTAATCACCCCCCCTAAAGGGTACTGTATACACACATAGGACAGACACACACACATACACACACAAAGACAAACACAGACATACACAAACACATACACACACAGATGTTCACAAAGTGCAGCAACTTTTTGAATAAATTCAATACATTGATTTTGATTTAGTGTGGCCGCATAAATTTTGTTTAATTGTTAACATTATTCATTACTAGTAAATAAAGAAATCACAGGATTGGGTGGAGACAGAGGAGGCGGGGTTAACTAAATCCAGAGGGGGCGGACTTGTGCACTCAGATGATCCTTGCTGCAGGAGTCCCAGCAGTTATAGTGTGGACGAGACCGCGTGTGTGTGTATATGAGTGTGTGTGAGTCTGTATGAGTGTGTGTGAGATGTCGTGGAGCAGCTCCAGCAGTGGATACTGCAGTTCAGACTCCGACTCAGATCAGGAACATCAGAGACAAACCACACACACTACAAACACACAGCAGGTGAGGATTAGAAACACACACACACACACACAAACTTGTATTATGTTTGTTTGTTTAATCATTTATGTAATCTTACTTGCTTGTCTGCTTTTTGTTTTCTGTGATTTATTTTGATTGGAAAATTGCATTTAATTTTTTTTTATTTAATTTTTTTCTATATAATTTCAAAAACATCCAGATTATTATTATTTTTTATTCTTTATTATATTTTTTATTATTGTTAGTTTGCCCCTATTTATTTTGTGTTACATGCATATCTACAATTTACATTGTTATTGCAATGAATTGCATGATTTTCTGCAAATAATCTCAAAAACAAATAAGGAGCTTTTTAACAGCAATTACACAGCTGCAGATAAAATGTTTCTTAAACATTAAACATTAATGTAATCAATCAAATATAAAACAATGTAAAGCCATGTGTTCCCCCACAATAAAAATGCTTCTGGTGCCCCCGGTACAGAGCCACCATCATAACGTAATAACTTGCACCTTCCGAGCAACAAGAAGTTAACATAACAGGCACCAGCAGAAACATTTTCTTCTATCAGTCTAGGTTCAGTAGTGAGTGTCCCTGTTCAAAAAAGGTGCTTGAGCACAAAAAACAACAAACGCATTAAATAACTGTCAGCATTAAGTAAACAATGCGTTAATGCAATTTTTTTTTCCATTTACCCCAAAATAAGAATGCTTTTGACTTAAAAAGGGTAATGTGTGCTTCCCAGATGTCCTCATAGATTGCATATGCTTACTTTGGTAAGCATTTTTTTTTCCTTTGCGATGTATTCTGAGATTGAGTTGATCCAGTGAGTGGTGTGACATGAATTCCTTGATTTGTAGTTCTGAAGGACTGCGTTCTTAGCGACAGCTAGAGGAATCTGTAAGGTTTTTTAAATTTAGACTGAAAGTGTGTTTTGAAGATATTGCAAAGTGTGGTGCTGATGTTGGGATCCAACAACTCAGGATGATGGAAAGTGTCTCAGTGACCTTAGTCCAGAGGGAGTTGATGGGCTGGCGTAACCAGATGGCATGAATATAGTTTTCTGTGCTAATGTCCTGTTGTGTCTGAGACTCCAGTGGGCTCTGATTTGTTCTGATTGGCTCTGATTGTTTCTTTGGTGGTTTGGACGTACCTGGGCACTTTCTGTAAATCCAGTTACTACAAACTCGACATGGTGCATTTACATATATGAATGTCATTACATTTAAAACAGCTGTGAACTGAGTGTGGAGTGACGCTGGTCTGTGGGGGTGTCAGGGGTCAGGGGGGGTCTGTCACAGTGAATTACACCCCTGATGGCTGAACACCCTTCTCCAGACATCACTTAAAGAAATTAGCAAATCAAAGAACCCACCCATCTTACAGGGGGCCAATAAAGGGGCCCAAATATGAATAAACTACAGCTGTAGATCTCCTGAGCTCATATATGCAATTTTATATTGCTGTTTTTGTGATGTCAACAAATGTTTATTATCACATACACCCACACACATATATAAGTACACACACACAAATACACATATACACTTTTCACAGGAGTCACGTTTCAAGAGTACCCACATATAGTGAAAAAACGTGTTGTTGTGATGTGGTTTAAAAAATCATATTTTTATACTGTACACGCTAAATATACCCCCAAATATGCTCCCTAAATAAATTAACGTCATTATACTTGGCAGACGAGGTCCGGACATCCCTAAAGCAAAAAAAAATGCAGCAAAAAAATTATTCGTTATTCATTTTGATGCATCAACATGGAATTATTTTTTAAGTGAGGCACAGCCAATCAGAACAGATCTCATTTATACATTTCTTTTTTAAAGGTGCAGTAACAAAAACAGTCTGTTTAATTTTAAGTGATGGAGATTTGTGATTTTTAAACTCCACTTCATCTGTATAGTCTTATTTTTACTCCAGATCATTGGGTTTAACATCTACAACTTCAGAATTCATGTTTCTAAATATCGCTTGACGTCGATTGACCTTTAACTCAAAAACTGTACATTATGTTTTATAGGTTCTTTAAAGATTAAAATATTTTTCACGCTCATATTATTTACAAGAACTGGTCCTCCCTCTCCCCTCTTATAACACAGTACAACTGTCTTCTCTCTCTCTCTAGGTGGGTAGAGTGGTGCTCTCCCTCCCTCATCATTCATAACCCAGTTTTTTAGAAGACCTCGGCATATGGGTGCAGCACACTTGGGACACCCTCTAGAAAACACGCACACACACACACACCCAACCCACACCCCCATTCAGACACACGTACACACACACTAACACCCAGACAATGGACCATCTGTGAGTAGACATTTCCTCAGCTGGAGAAATAACGGGCATTTTTGTTATTTTGACCTTTTCTCCCCCTCCTTCTGATCATATCTGCACTGTTCCTGCAGCTCTGACCTCAGATCAGTCTCTGAGAGCTCAGCTAATGTAAACCTTAGGCTGAGACTGGGACTCTGATGTCTGATTTCAGGTCAGTAAATAGTCCCAGTCTCGAACTGAGTGATTCATTAATGCTGTGACTGATGTGTGTGCAGTTAAAATGGTAATCGTGTGTGTGTGCATGTGAATGTGTGCTTGTGTGTATGTCTTGGTGTTGAGATTTGAGACACAATGCTGTATCTAATGCTGGATCCTAATTGGGTGATATTGAGCAATTCTCTGATGTGTATGTATTTATATTTATTAAAAAAAATAAATAAAAAAATAAAATAAAAAAATATATATATACACATATATATATATATATATATATATATATATAAGCCTAATAAATAATGCTTTAATAATGCTTGAGCCTTTAATTTATTTATGAGTTCTAACCACTCAGCATTCAGCACCACCAATATACTGATCACTGCCTGATCATCTGGAATCATCTGTACCTGTCTCTTTTCAGGCCCATGGCCTTAAGTTTGATGATTGAATGTTTCATACCTAGGCCACTGTGTAACTTAAGAACAAAAAAACATTCTCATAAAATTCCTGTTTCGGAAAGCCTGGAGAATTGTTCTTCAAGGCCACATTACAGATCTTTGAAAGCAAAATAATAAGAAATTTGACTTTTGGACAGTGCTGTATCTTATATTGTACTGTATTAACTAGGTGGCATGGTCACCCAGTGCTTGTGATGAGTGTTTCTCTCCTGTCACTCTGTGGTCAGATCTCTGAACTGCAATGTGACTGACTGGTCTGTTTTACAGGACGATCCAGGTGATTGGAGGAAGCAGGTTCTGTCCGTCACTGATGTCCAGCAGAAGATTAAAGAATACAACACTCAGATCAACAGCAACCTCTACATGGTTTTGGTGAGGGACACACACACACACACACACACACACACAGAAAGTGATAATAAATCATTGACAGACATGGGTTTTAAAGTAGCACTTTAATTTCAGTAATAAAATTATAAAATATAAGATTTATACAACACATAGTTGTAGATACATTTCTTATTATAATACGCTGTCTGGACCATCCCCACAGGACGCCATTGAAAGGGGAGGAATGCATCCAGAACGGTGTTCAGAGATTAGTCTAAAATGGCTTAAACAGCTGTAGAACATGTCAGTTTTTTATTGCAAGTTAATATCTAGAAAAATCTAGGAAAGTTGTTGATGTAAGGCCCATGTACATTAAGCTTCATAAGCCTTTTGTCACATAAACCTTCATAAATATGTGAGCGAAATTAGAGTTTTTTTATGTTGTAGCAGCATTCTGGCTCTTAAAACTGAAATTATTTGTAACATACAGGTTTAGCAGTGAAGTGTGTTGTCTTGGTTGCTCCTGGGCTGTACAGTAAAAACAAGAGTAAATCAAAGTACTTCCAAATTATAAGGATGGACTGTGACACATACTAAAGGCCACCCTCAGAATAAAGCAGTGGTCATAGCATCTGGCATAAACGTTTTTTGCATTTTCTTTTTCATAAAACTGTGTTAAGAAGTGCTGCCAGGAATTTCTGGCCCCTGAATAATGATTTGTTTTTTATGATGGCTTTTAATAATAAAAATCATCTCACTAAACCTGTGAGGTTTAGACAACTTCCATTACAGTACTATTAGGTTTTTTGGTAGTAACATGGCGATAAGGAGGGTTTGTCTCTAATAAAGAGTAAGATTGATTTTAGAACAACCCAAAGATTTCCAAAATATAATCAATCTGAATGTTTGTCCCAAAGATTTTTGAAAGCAAACCTCTTATAAATAATAATTACATTATAAAACCAATGTATTACCCCAGAAATCCTGTACACTGGAAATATTTTTTTACAGTGATCATTTCTATTTTTATTTGAATAAGCACGTAAACCTAACTAAGGTGTCAAGAATAAAAAACAAAGGCAAGAAATGAAGGAGGGACTGTGACACACGGTTGAATTAAAAAAAGACACTGCGCTTTCAAAACAAGACATTATCATCTATAACTAACTCAGGTCAGGAGAGTAATAATCCTCACCACAATATGGTTTCAAATATCTGGCTTCTCAGGTCCCCCAGTAGCATGATATGGGTGGTTGTAACAAAATCATGAGGGTTTTTACACACTTGACCTGAATTATACAACTCTTCCATTAATTCTGGTGCTGTTTCACATCAGAGGTTGTCAAGAAAATAGAACAGCCCAGTATACACTACCAGTCAAAAGTTTGGACACACCTTCCCATTCAATGTTTTTTCTTTGTTTTAATTATTTTCCACATTGTAGATTAATTTTGAAAACAAACAAAATGATGAAAGAACACATGGAATAATGCAGTTAACAATAAAAACAGAATGTGTTTTGTGAAAGATTATGGTGGACTGTTCTTTTTACTTAATTAAATGGTTCTTGCCATAATGTGGAGTACAACCATAGTGGAATTGGATCACTAACTGTGTACCATCCCAACCACCACAACTGATGATACAAACACATGAAGAAGGCAAAAAGTTCCTCTAATGAAATCTTGACGAAGAACACATGTTAATTAAATACTATTTCAGGTCGATTCCTCAGGAATCTGATTGAAAAATGCCTAGAGTTTGTAAAGCTGTCATCAGAGCAATAGGTGATGTTTTCACTGTTAATCTACAATGTAGCCACTAATAAAAGCAAAGGAAATTGTTGAATGAGAAAGTGTGTCCAAATTTTTGGTAGTGTATTGTTCTGTAGATGTTGCCAGAACATATTATATTAAATATATAATTGTTATCAATGTGACATGTGGTTCTAAATGTGGTTCAATTTTGTGTCCTGGTGACTGCTTCTCTCTCTCTCTCTCTCTCTCTCTCTCTCTCTCTCTCTCTCTCTTTCTTTCTCTCTCTCTCTCTCATGTCAGAATCGGGATGGGTCATATACTGGTTTCATTAAGGTCCAGTTTAAGTTGTGCCGTCCCGTGTCCCTGCCCCCGTCACGGAGCCCCTCCTCTCCTGGTGCATCAGAGCCTGAAGGAGTGGTCATCACACGCAGGACGTCCTTCTACCTGCCCCGGGACGCCGCCAAGCACCTGCACGTCAGCTCACGCACCCGGGTCACAGAGGTCATCACTGCTCTGCTCAATAAGTTCACTGTTGTGGACAATCCGGCCAAATTTGCCCTTTTCGAACGCAGTGAGCGCCACGGCCAGGGTGAGCACCCTGTGCATAATTCTTGAGCCTGTTTTTTCATATTTTGCTTCCAAAGGTCCAGACTCCCTTGTATTTTAATGTAGTTTTGAGGAAAAGTTCTCCAGGCTTCCTGAAAGACTTTAATTGACTCTTATTTTCAGTCCATTCCTCGAAACTGACCAGCATCAGAGGAATGTTTGTTTGTTAAGACAAACAGTGTATGAATTATCCAAGCAGAAAAAAAATCACATCTAACCTAAATCTTGAACCAGTGAAAAGAGAGAGAGGTAGATATAGATATATATATAAATATATGTATGCCATTTGTGTGATTAGTGTTTCAAATGTAGTGCTTTCAATATATAACTTGTTTTTGCTGATAAATACATTTTTCTCTATTAATGGTTCTTTGTTTTCTTTTTGTTTCTCATTCCTCTCTTTCATTTCCTTTTTCTCTTTATGTCTCTGTCTTTCCCTCTGTCTCTCTATCGCTCAATTCTCTGTATTTAAATTCTCTCTTTCTCTCTCTCTCTCTCTCTCTCTCTCTCTCTCAGTGTATCTGAGAAAGCTGAGCAGTGGAGATCACCCTCTGCAGTTGCGTTTGTGTGCAGGTCCCAGTGAAAAAATGCTGAGCTTTGTGCTGAAGGAGAATGAGACCGGAGATGTTAATGTCAGTAAATAAACCTGAAATACTCAACAATCTCTAACATTAGAGCCACACAATATAGACAAATATCAGTATTGCAATTTTACTGCTACATATCATGGTTGCTTTTCATTGCAATATATTAAAGGAGCCATGTCAGCATTTTTTGGAAACTCACCTGCAAAAACATTTTCAGATTAGTTTTTGGGCAATAGCTATGTAGCACTGCCCATTTATGCTGAAGGTCTAAGTAGTTTCTTTTGAATGAGCTGCAAAAATGGGCAGCCATTTAGAATTTGACATATTTACATATATCAGCCATTTTGTGATATCAGTATTGTAGACAGATTTTGTGATAACCCTATATAATGGGCTTGTTTATGTGTTTTCCAACACTGTGACGTAGTTGCCGATAAACTTAGACTGAAGTGTGTTAGCATTGCTAAAACAGCATCAACTGAGTTTAAGTATGCTAGTGTTTTATCCCAGTTATCACTTTAATACAATGAGTATAAACAATGATTTTTTTTATCCATTAGTGGGAGGCATTCAGTCGGCCCGAGCTGAAGAACTTCTTGCGGATCCTTCAAAGAGAGGAGGAAGACCATGTTCGGCACATTGTCCAGCGCTACGCACTTGCCCGGAACAAGATGAAGGAGGCCCTGAAAAATTTTAGCACCCCTGGATGAATGCAAGGAAGATGCTGCTGTAGCCAGAGTGATAATGTTCAGCTCACCTCGGCCTGAAATCCAAAGAGATGCTGGATTTGCACAGGTTGATAGAGCGCCCCTTGCTGGGCTCAACAAAGAGCCAGCAGTGCATTCTAGGGCTGTAACGATATACGATGCAAAACTGAAATTGCGATACTCACGCCCATGAACCCGTGTCGAAAGTGTGAGGAGGGTGAATCGTGACACAGACCCACCCCTTCCAACTCTTTCCTGTATACAGTTCACGCCCTGAAACAGACACTTTTTGCTGTAGGATTTTGTAGTAGGATTTTCATGTCAATTTAATTTCTTAAACCAATAGCTGAGGGTCTAAGGGTTTCAAAGATTACTCCCACAAGTTTACGAACATACAAGCATGGACAGACACTTTGTTTGCTAAATTGATTTGCTGTGAGTACATGTAAGTTATGACACTGGGCTTAAAAGTGTCTATTAGCTGGCTGGGTTGTGCTGGAGTATCTGTGTAAATGTTTTTATTGTGTTTTGAGTGAGTTTTGTGGCTCCGGGCAGCTGGGTGGAGCGTTTCTTTTGTTTGAATGGAGCTGTGAACCGAGAGAGACGAGTTGACTCCTCCAACTCGAATTCTCGTGCAGTTCACCGAAGCCTTGTTCACAGTATCAATGGAAATGAAGCAGTATTTAAGCGAAAATTGGTTTATAATTTTGTGGTAAAGATAAGGTGTCTCCAAACAAAGTGGTACCTCGGAACTTTTCCTCTCCTCCACCACAAATGAATCGTGATACGAACTGAATCATGAGTCAAAAATCGTTTAACAAACCGTATTTTGGGTTTGGTGTGTCGTTACAGCCCTAGAACATTCTTGAACAATAACAGGAAACCAGGGGCTTGTCTCACGAAGTTTCTTGTTAACCAGATGGCATAAAATTTTGTTTTAGCAGCCTGTCGACGAGGTTTAGGCCACGGACCTCTGCTTTAACAGCAGAGGTTTGTTTGACAGGCCAGATGACCAATAACAGGCCAACTAGTTTTTTGTGTGAAATGAAGGGGCAGGAGACAAAACAATGCTGCAACAAAAACAGACCCACAAAAAACAAAGTGGTAGTGTGTGCTCTAGAAAAAACCGGAATATCAATCAATCAGTCAAATCAACCCTCATTTACACTGTAATTTACAAACTAGAGCACAGTTATACTAAATGATGGCAAAGAGGGAGGACTATCTATCCACCTAATAGAGAGTAGACAGTTATACTGAGTGATGATTCATGGGTAGGACCGCATACCCACCCAGAGAGCGAGGACAGTTATGCAGATTGGTGGGGTGAGGGAAGACAACCCAATCCCCCCCCCCCGTAGTGAGAGAAGGCAGGTATGCTCTTTTGGACCCCCACACCATTATATAATATTGTTATTATAAGTGTTCAAGGCAGTCATAACACATACAGTACGTGCTCCGACAGACAGGCCCAGGTTAGATTTTTGTTGTTTGTTATTATTAACAGTATAAACCTGGGAGAGTACCCTGGGCCTTCTAAAACTACTGAAGAAGCTTCCTTCTTCAGCAGCTGAATCCAGGCTAGAAGACGTTTATTAATAATGGTGGAGACTAGAAGCAAACTCTTCCATCTGTAACAATAACTCTGTGGCTTTTTTTAGGTTATTTAATGAGTATTAATTTTAATTATCACATTTATTTTAAAGTTTATTTATTCTGGAGGAGAAACATGGTAGTCATGAAAAACCTCAGCTGTAACCTGGGGCGCCACCAGAAATCTTGGGCCCCGTGAAAGATTATAATTTTGGGCAACATTATTATTAATATAATATAACTAGCCCCCTAACAGGGCCCCATGTCAGTGCTGGGCCCCTAGGATCGTTCTAACCTTTCCCCCCCTGGCGGCGCCCCTGGCAGTAACACCTCAACCAGTTCATTTTTATTGTGATTGTTGTACTAAAAATGTGAAATCTACTGCATATTTTTATGGGAGAAACTTAAAAACGGTTGAATCCGTTTATGCATAGGTGCTGTAATTTTATGATCAGTCTGTATTTTATTATAGTTTATTAAATATGGGATCACATAAGTGTGGTGTTCATTCTGGGCTTAAAGTTCTGAATAAATATTTAAATCCCTATGCAAATGTTATAAATATTTTTGTTTGTTTGTTTCGTGGGGGGGGGGGTATTAGGATATTTTAAAATTTATAGAAATATTATTTATATGATAAAATACTGTGCAAAAGTATTGATCCCTTAATTTCTTTCTATTCTGTAGGAAAATGTATCAGCACTTCAGTAGAGTGATTCATTGGCACATTAAATATTAATACAGTATAAACACAAAGAGGGTCAGAGTTAGCAATATGCTACAAAAATAATATTCAAGAGATAATATTTAAATAATGTAAAAACTGTTTAAACAATAGTACATTTTATAACAAATGTTTAAAATAATAAATATTATTTGAGTATGTTTTGATATTAAAGCATTTGCCTGCAGTTTTTCAAAATATTTTATTTAAAACTTATTACACAAAAAGGAACCCTTAGGGGATTTAATCCCTAAAACTATCCAAAAATGAACTCTATGGGACAAATATTACAAATATTAATAATAAAAAATAAAAATCATTTGAATATTATTTTAATACTGTTTTGGTCATTAATCATTTGAAAATTTTGAATACTGTTTTGATCCTTATTCATTTACTATCATTTTGTGGAAAGTTTCAGACACAGCAGTGAACTATTACTTGACAGAATGTTAAAATCGTATTTTTTATATACATATTATTATTGTTATTATTATTATCGTTATTATTAATATTATCATTATTATTATTAATACCACATATTATTGTTGTTGTTGTTTATTTATTTATTTTAGTGAACTCTTATTTTGCCAGAGCTGCCTGATGGGCCGTTTGAGGGTCAGAGACTGCAATCCAGGTGGAATGGGTTATTTTTGTACATAAAACAAACTGAATGTACTGTAGGATGAGAGATAGTGTCGTTTATTTGTGTCGCGTTAAAGATATTTTAAGACAATCTGAGTAAAATTAAATTAACAAGTAGAGCAAATTCAGACTTTTATTGTAGCTTTTTATTGTAGGAAGGTTCCAGTGGCGTTGGGGTTCTCGGAGAGCGGTGTCTGGCTTTTATTTCTTTAAAAAAACAGAAAAAACAGTGTTCATATCTCAAACAGGGCGGATACAAATACCCCAGCCTGGTGTGGAGTTAAGGGGGTTCTGCTGAGGTCAGTGTCACCCGTTGTTTTTGTTGTTTTTGTAGAGAAATAAGCCTCTGTGTGGCCGTTAGCCATGTTAGCTAACTTGGTTGATTCCTTTCCACCTTAAATTCCCCCCACTTTTCTGCTCCACCTTAAATCGTGCAACCTTACTACCTGTTTGCTGAAAAATGATGATGATGATTGTAAAATGGTGTCAAACCTGTATTAAGTATTATTCTTCATGTAATCTAAACTTCAGACCAACTAAAACTGAAAGCTTCTACAACTTCCTCGACAATATTACATACACTAAGATTTTTTTTTACTTTGGAAAGATTCCTTTACAGTGGGGGTAAATGGAGGCAGACATGTTCAACACATATCCGTTATTGACAGTCGACACTTGGAAAAGCTTCACGTGTCTCTTGAATGTTAACATAGCTTTTTGATTGATCTGTTCGGAGGATTTTAGATGCAGACATCTGGTTCCTTTCACCACTACTGTGAAAAGCTGTCACATGGCAATATTCTTCCCAAAGTCACTTTGAATTACACACTTCGTGAACATCTCAACCCTGTAATTGTGTGGAGACTGTAAAAGTTTGGTCGAATCCCTCTTTCAGTTTTAAGCTTTTTACTATTTTTCAGTTTTTAAGCAGTTTATTGTTTCTTTTCGCACAAAAACGTCTGCTGGTTTGAAATTAATGTTAACCAGAACCAATTTGTGTAGTGCACAATTACTCTGAAGAAGTGGATTGGTAGAGCCCTGATATACATATAAAATTCATTAATGTGGGTTTACTTCTACCTGGACTGGAAAAAACTGGACATTTATATATCCAAGCTTACAATTGAGGAAAAATGGAAGCGTTTCAGTTTTAACTGCACAGTATTGACAAAAGATGAGTGTTGTGATTTTATTGCCATGGATTGTAATGCCTAGATGTTAAATGACCCAAATCATTACTTTTCTGGAGTGAAAAACACTTGAAGTCTGTAGATAAACTACAAAACTAATTTTTTTTCCAAAACATTTTTCTGTCACCAACCAACCCATTTAAATACATATTATATGCTAACAACAGTTAATCTCCGTACATTAATGCTCACACCTTCAAAAAATACAAATATTTAGATTTTGGATTACAAGAGAAGACTTTAATTAATCAGAACACCCAGTAACTTATGATATATCAGTACTAAAGACTATATTACAGCCACAATATTTTGCCACTCTAATTTCACCTAATTTTGTCCTGCTGTTATGGAGCGCAATAAATCTGTTTGTAATATTGCTCAAATTCTGATATCGATGTGGTTCCAGTGTCACAGTGCTTCCTTTAATGTTGCCTCTGTATAGTCATGAATGTGTCTCTGCCCATTTCATCATGTTCTCATGTTCCAGATCGGCTGCCAAAACCGCTGTGCCTTAAGAAATTGCATTTTAACTTTCAGCACATCTGTTCCCCCACAGCGGAGAGCGAGAACACCGGCCAGGAAATAATGTCCTGCGGCTGAACATGGGCGGCAGCGGCTCCAAAGGTAAAGGTTATTGGCCCTTTTCTGGCTCTGCCGGCGGAGATGAACCCAACAAAGAGGGCAGGGAGCAGAGCCTGGCCAGGGTCCGGAGCTTCCGAAATGGGACGCCCTTCGTGTTTACCAGGAGGAGGTAAAATTAAAAATAGCTGCATGAACTCAGACTGCTGGTGGAGGTATTGGGTGTCTGAGTGAGCGAAGGCTTTATTCAGGATTTAGTGGAAAACAAGTGACCAAAACAGAATGTTTCATCGTTATGCTACAATTTCTATTGTGTGAATTGTGTAAATTTCTTATTTGAAGCAAAAACACTCAGGAAAATGTTCATTTGCAGTACAGTACTGTAATAAAGTTTAGAGCTATCATTTCCTTTTCTGTGGTATATTGAGTAGATTAAAAGATGTGAACAAATGTTTTACTGCGACAGGCTGCAAAGTTCCTAAAGATACAAGGTGCCCCAACAACTTAAGAGGTTCAAACACTTCAGCACCACCAATATACTGATCAATGCCTGATCATATAGAATCACCCGCACCTGTTCCTTCATTGGTAATGACTTCTTAGATGGTCTTTGTTTTGCTTGAATTATTCATACATAGATCGCTGTGTGTCTTAATGGGGGAAAAAACATATTTTTGTGAAACGTTCAGAAACTTTTCCTCAAGACCACATTACAAATACAAGGAAGTCTGTATCTCTGGAAGCTGTTTTTCATTTATTGGTGTGTGTGTGTGTGTGTGTGTGTGTGTGTGTGTGTGTGTGTGTGTGTGTGTGTGTGTGTGTGTGTGTG
>JBBKCR010136358.1:943-22531 GCA_037577295.1 Ladigesia roloffi | reverse complement strand
CTAAAGCTAATAATCTGCGTTTGTGTTCTGCTGAGGAAACAAAGTCACCTTCGACTTGGATGCCCTGGGGGTAAGCATTTTGGGGTGAACTATCCCTTTAAATATCTCTCTTTCACTGTTACCTAGCAACAATTACCAGTCAATAAAAAGTATCAGACAGGTCAGAATTAATTGAAAGTTGAATTGATCTCCCAAAAAAAGAGGAATGCCTCTTTTTTGTAACGGCAAACCCCTGCATCCACAAATATATTACATCTCATTTCCATGCACAATATTAAATTTTTAAATCAGCCTGTTGTGGCACTAGAGTGAAGCAGGCAGAGCCTCCACAGGCTGCGCTGTGTTTCATGTTTTATGAAACATTCAGCTAGCTAGCCGTGCAGACCAGCAGGAAGCTTCTTTGTTCTGTAACTCGAGATAAAATTGTTGCTGTCAGGTTGTTAGAAGCAGGAGCTCAAATTGCGTTCTCCAAAGAGCCTGGGGGGGCAGAGCTGACAACTGCATGCTACTGTTGAAGCTAGAAGCTGCCTTGCACAATGTCTGTTTCCCTACATACATGTGTGAGCTCATTAAAACAGTAACTGTCTGTTATACAAATGGCTTTTTCATTTTCTGATGTTTCATTTGCTGAATGTGTTGCATTTTTCTTGTGGTCTAAATGCATTACTTTTTAAATTATTTTTATGTAATAATGGACTGACTTCTGTGGGAAACAGATTGCAAGTGTTGGTTACGTATGCCTTCTTTGAACAACCTTGCTTTCAGTGACCACCTACGGGTTTGCGTGCTTCTTTTTACACAAGAGTTTTAAATGGCAAGCTCTCATTTGTGAAAGATGGCTTTTCTACAATGCTTTATGAGCAGCATACCGATATTAGGTCCCCCTGTAACACCTACAGGCTCGTTAGTTACAAAGATTGTGAAAGCATTATTTACCCAATAAATTACACAATATATAACATGTTTTTCAATCTACACTCAAGGTTGTTTTTCAGGTCCATTTTCTTGGCAGGTGTATGGCCATAAAGCAACTCTGCTGTGGAATTTTTTTAACACTAAAAGAATCCAAATGGATTTGCATGTGGAATTCATAGCTTTTTGTGTGTGTTGGATTGCGTGACCATCCAGACACTCTTTACTCAGTAGTTTCAATAGTGAAATAGCATAAAATCCAGGTGTCATGGCAGAGTGATGTCTGCTTAATCATGGTAAAGTAAAACATCCATTGGTTGAGGTATTAAGTTTGTTTTCAGGTATGAATGCATCGTAAAAATCAATCATGTTTCACATATATTAACAATACACAATGCATTGTCCCAGTAGATTGTCACTGACAATATGTGCTAGGAGTTTAAATAAAAATGTGTACAAAATTCTTTCACACACACACACACATTTTTTTGCTTTTAGTTTGATTTTTGTCTACTTTCATGTCTTTATTAATATCAATAATAAGAACAAAATACAAAATTACATTGCTAGATTATTACATTTGCCACATTCATTCTGCATAGCCTCCAGCAATCCTTTAGGCCAGCTACACATGTATACCATACGGCCAAAAGTATGTGGATATCTTGATCAAGTTGCGCTCGTGTTTAAAATCCAACACGTAGCTGTGCAGTCTCCACAGACAAACACTGCCAAGAGAATGGGTCGTACTTAGTTTCATAACTTCAAATGTGGCATGATCATTACATACCACCCTTTCCACAAGTCAGTAAAGTCAGTGCAGTTTTTGCCCTGTTAGTTGTACCCCAGCCAGCCGTAGGTGCTAATATTATGACATGGAAAGTGATCAGCAGCAGCTCAGCCACAAACCTGAGGACCATCCAGACTTTCAGATCATGCCCATTTAGACTGTAGTGACTCTCATCTCTTGTATCACAGAACTTTCAAACCACTTCTAGAAGAAACATCAACACAAGAATTGTGTGTGAGGATTAAATTAAATGGGTTTTCATGACTGAGCAGCTGCACACCAGCCTAAGATCTCTAAATGCTATGTCAAGTGTCAGCTGAGGTTATGCGTAGCATGCTTCAACCGAATTCTAAAGCACTGGGAATGTATTCTCTGGAGTGCTGATTCACAATTTGGCAGTCTGATAATGACTAATGAATGAGTTCATATTTTCAGCGAAAATTCATGTCTAGTGGTGTCCCACTTGCCATCAAATTGCTTCATCACAATTGTGAAGATGACTGCAGTTACATCCCTCTGTTGATAGCTTTCACAGTAATATGTTTTGCCAGCAAACAGAATGTGAATGTGGATGTGAAAGTATATAAATAAAATAGAGACGTACATTTTTTTACTAAAATGGCTACCATAAAAGGTCCTTTTAACATTTAGAGAGCTGAGATGTTTGTTTGGGCTTAGCTGTGTCAGGAGCAAAAATATATTTGGACTAAATTTGGTTTGGCCATATGGGGGCAGCCGTGGCCTAAACATTAGAGAAGTAAGTTTGGGAATGAAAGGTTGATTCGATTCGCTTACCTGGTAGGGACAATGAGTGAAAAACTGTATTTTTCATTTCTTTTTCATCCATGGCGAATCTTCACCTGGGCACCAAGGCTGTGTGGCTACCCACATCTCTGGGTGTGTGCGCTCATTGCCTCCAAATGTGTGTGTTACTTGCTAACAACTCTTCATTGTTTTGGATGCATTTAATGCAAAGTCTTAATTTCCCTTCTAGGACTAAAGGCCACTAATACTGTTGAGTAATTGAAGTGCATCCCCAATGTTTGTCTTTTTGTAGGTGGAGAAGCTCAGGATGGAGGTGACCAAGCGAGCTAGTCTGCAGGAGAAGAAGGTGAAGGAGAGGGCTGGGGAAGCCAAGAGGATTCAAGACCTTGAGCGGCAGGTTAGGAACAAGCTGCAGAGAAGCACTCTCTGTAAAATCTGTTGACCAGAGGGAGTGCATTTTTCTCCTTTCTTAGGTGCTCTGCAAAATTGAGCCACACACCGTCTGTCATCCCCAGTTTTCTTTCTTCTTTCTTTACTTTTTTTCCCATAGCTGTATTGCACACATTCGAAATATACAGTGTGCATTTGGTGCATTGTGCATTGCAACTTTTTATTTTTATTGCACATTGCACTAACCTAATTTAGAGTACTTATATCCTCATATTTTTTCTCAGGTAAAAGAGATGGAGGAGATCCTGCGCCGTAGGCACCCAAACTCCTTACCAGCTCTGATCTATGCTGCAGCAGCCGCAGGTGGGGCCCTGGAAGGAAGTAGTCATCAACACGTAGCCCCTCAGACCTAAAAGACAGCAACCCTGCTGGAGAGACGAATCCAGAGGCTGGAGGCCGAGCTTGAGGGCCATGATGAGGAGGCCAAGCGCTCTCTCAGAGCCATGGAGCAGCAGTTCCAAAGGATCAAGGTAAGTGTAGACAGCTGAACAATGTTACAAAGGCAATTTAGAACAAGTAAAATTTGTCTCTGAAGTTTCATATAGAAGTATAAGCCCACATTGTTTTGTTTGATCACTGGTAGTCAAAATCTTGGAATCGCCTGTCACATTAGTAACTTCTGTTATTTTATTCAGAAAATCACTTTAAGTGTAGATTCAAATACTGTACTATAAAATGTTTTATTTAATATTTGTGTAGGTCGTTTAGTTACAACAAAAGGCTAAGTGCATAATAGTCCTACTCTAGTTAATTATTTTTCAAGTTTTCTGCCTCAGACTTGATGACAAATGCAAAAGCAAATTCATTGTAGATACTACTTCTGTAATTATTTGTCAGTTATATTTTAAATTTTAAATAACCAAATATTTCTTCAATATATATTCACAAATAAGTTGTTTTTGCAGTTGCATCTTCATCTTGTGTGCCAGCTTATATCCTGTACCTGTTTCCCTCCTAGCCACATAGAGCTTAGGGGTGTGATGCAAGAGCAGTCATGTGTAGTTTGGAATAGTTTGGAATAGTTTGGAGTAGTTAGTTGGTCTTGGCTCATTCAGAATAACTGTGTGTAGCCCAATGACTCACTAAAAACATTGGCAAAGTCGTCCGGTTTGCCAAGATAAGTGTCTACCACAGCAGGCAAATTGAAGTACAGGCATAAGAGGGTGATTCTTTCAAAAATACTAATGCAGCATCAGTCAAATTGCATAAAGATAGAATTGTAATGAAAGTAAAATGCGTTTGGTTTTAGCTCATTTTAAATTGGATATTTTAATGTAATTTAGTGAATTGTATCAGGTAAATAATTCCTCACAAATTCGCTGCCAGTGACTGAGTGAAAATCTCCATTTGTAAACAGGCTTCAAAGGACTAGGAAAAGAAATCACTTAGGCCACACACTAGCTTGAGGTTCCTAACAGCACCATGTGATTCCCATGCTGTGTTAACACTGATGCACTGGATAATGTAAGGCAACAAAAAAACATCTACACTGCCTTTAAAAAGTGGCCAAATGGAGAAAGCTCATCAGCATTTCACCGTACCTAAATGGCTCGCTGCCTCGGAATAACATCTGAGTAAGAAGCATCTGTTACGTTTCAGGCAAAGCCTGAGTTTCAAACCTCAGGTTTCCTTTAAAAAAGCAGGTTGTTACCATAGAAACAGAAAGCTTATCTTATGATTCAGAGCATTTTATATTTTGCCCTGTATCAGTGCATAAATGTGTTTTCCAGTTATTGATTGTGTTGCTGATGCACGAGTTGTACTGACAGACAAGCAAAACGGAGACTGTAATCTAGACTATACTAATAAATCAGATATCTGCCTACATACGACAGAAATGAAGATATTAAACAACACAATACTACCAATAGCCTAATATGGAAAGCTATGTACAATAGATTACTTTGTGTTTATGTGGATACACAAAAGGTACATTCTGCAAAAAAGCAAGGACAATGGATTCATGTGTACCATATAGTACAGCCATAAATAACTATGCCACACTTGTCAGCATCACACAGTAGCATTAAGAGTTACACAAAGTTATTTGATTTGAGAAAATAATAATAAAAATTCTAATCATTACATAGTTTTTATAGATTTCATCAGCAGCGCAGCGAGTGGGCTGAGCTACAGGCTACACCGGGTAAATTGGACATCTATTTAAAACATAACCTTGGTGAAGTGCAGCATGTTTTCATCAGATACTAACATTAGTCATCCGTCTTAACTTTCTTCTCTGAATGTTATTTTGTGCAAGGATATATCAAGTATATCATTTTTTGTGTGTTTTTTGTAATGCAGACTAAAAACCATTATGGCCTCACAGGGTTCTGCACTCATGGCTTGTTCATTTGCTGTATTAAACACCTTTAGGAAATTAATATGCTGACTGTGATTGTCCCCAAAGAGGAAAAGATTTTAAAGTGCATCTAATTGCTAACAGTACACATTAAACATAGAGATGCTGAATCAGTACAGTTTCATTTCATGTAAACCTGTCAAATATTGTACTTTATCAGCAGAGTATTTCCATACATGCAAAGATTTAATATGGAGTAAGTAAAAAAAAAAAGTTAAAATATGCAAAATATGTCAGAACATAGCAATGACCTAATATAATTATATCCAATCATTTAGAAGTCTGATGGGCGTGAAATAAACATGTGTTTTTGCTTCGTGATCACTCTCCCAAGTTGAAGCAGGAGACGCACGAGCGTCTTTTCCAAAAGGCAAATATTCCCCTTCAGAGTCGGAATCGGCAAAAATAATGCACAAATCATCACGGCAACTGACAAATTTTTATCAGCCATTTTGGCGAGACTTTTTCTAAATCTCACATGCTTACTCATGCGATATGAACCGAACTGCGCTCTCTGGCTGCTCATGCAGCAGTGATCTGGGACTCGGTTCGCCTGCTGTTTACTCGAAACTTTGAAATGGAAAATGAAATAAAGGGTAAATTGCATTAAAAATATTAATGCGTTATTTTTTTCTGTGATTAATTAATCTAATTAAGTGCTGATGTTTTGTGACAAAAGCAAGGCAAGAAATGATAATCCAAAGAAATGTAAATCAGAATCTGACCCATCATGAAGTAATAGGTCAGTTTATTATTATGATTTTGGCAAGATATTATGATTTATGGGGTGACTAATGTGAGCCAGGTATTGCATTTGAATGTTGCTATTACACCTGTTCTAAAATGTCACCGCATTGTGCTAAAAAGCCAGTTGCCTCTCACTGTTGAGGCAGCATTTGTTAAATTTCATGTCAATTAAATAGGCCTCTGTTTTTGCAAATAAGATTTCAAACCTTTAAAAAGTAAATGCTGCATAATTTGGCTTATAAAAAGTACTGAAAATGTGCTTTACATATTTGCTTAACCAAAAACTAATAATAATAATAAAGCTCCTAAAAGTCAGCCTAAAAAAAGGAGGGTCTCTGATTTAAAATTTGGGGTTTCAACTGCAGGTGTCTTAAAGCTTAACGTTACATATTTGCATAAATCTCAGACATTCAGTCCAGTTGATATTTGCAGAAATCTTATATTTTGTGTCCCTCTCTGCAGCTGCAGTACGAGAATCAGATTTCTGTACTGGAGAAGCAGTTAACTGATGGAACCCCGGGCCGTCAAGACGGTTTGTCTCAGGAGTCCGGGACCCAGACTGAGAAGTCAGAGCAGCTGAAGGAGTCCCACCAGAGCGAAGTGAACACTTTGAAGGCTGAGGTAGCCTCTCTGCTTGAGCAGCTCAGGCAGGCTCAATGCTCAGCAGGGTCAGAGAAGCCATCACGTAGTCCCTCACGACACCAGCAGCAGGCAGAGGCGGCCCAGGCAAATCGAATAGAGCGCCTGACCCAGGAGCTTTCTGCCAAGAGCCGCACCATTCAGGAGCTGCACCGCACTGTAGAACGACTGCAGAGAGAGAGAAGGACCATGCTGTCTGCCCCAAGGGCTGGTGGGTCAAACACAAAACCCAGGCAATACCACCAAGGCCCACCTAAAGATTCATTTCCCTTCCCCACTGAGACCTTCCCCGCTACCCAGGACGAGAAAGACTATCAACCCATGGCGTTCTCAGGGTCGCATATTTCTGAGGTGCAGCAAGAGAACGACAGGTTGAGGATCCGACAGGAGCAGCTGGAGACGCAGTGGCAGCAGGAGAAGGTCTTGCTGCAGGCTGCTGCTACAGAAGCACGCCAAGAACTCCAACGGTACGTTTTATAAACCCTACTTCTGAGACAACGTTTCACTTTCTCCCATTGTTAAACTTGTGCTGTGATACAATTAGGGCTCAGGAGCGCAACATGGAGCAGCTTGCCTCACTCAAGTCTGAGCATCAGAGGGAGATGGAGCATCTTGTAGCTCACCACACCCGTGAGCACTCCTCCTCGCAAGTGGCTGAACTCACAAATGAACTGAAGATGAAAGAGGTTTATTAATTATTTTTAATCATTTAAGAGTTTAACATTTGGGGGGAAATAATGTGGTTTATAACATTCACTGTCATTTCACCAGTGATATTCAAACATTTGCACTATAGTTTATATATGTGCGTATGTTTTACAGATTATGGTGCTGCATATGCGTGAGCAGTTGAAGGAACTACAGAGCACAAAAGATGCGCTAGCTGTGTCAAAAGTTAGAGAGATGACCTTGCAGAACCAGGTAGAGGGTCCTATTCATCCTCCAACATGTCATTTGATTATATGTCGCCTTTTTCAGTGAATGAGCTACTGCTCTTTCATTTTTAAGGCTTTTTTCATCTAGGGCTGTCAGTTTTATCAATTAATTGTGTGTGTGTGTATATGCGCATATGCGTGTATGCCTATATGCGTATATGTGTGTGTGTGTTTAAATCTGGATATGTATATATATATATATATATATATATATATATACATTTAGCAAAAAAAAATTTTATCCTGTTAAAATAGTTTCTTGACTTAGTCTGTACATGTTCAACAATAATTATCAAATCTAACAACGCTATTATAAATCCAAAGTCTATTATATTTTTTGTCTTTTTTTTTTTTTAGGCAAGGGATCATGCAGTAATAAACAGAAAAATAAAATAAAGAATAACTCAGAACACATACATTTAAATTAAATCTAAACAAATAATTTAGATAGCAGGCATTCAAATGGCCAGTTAGTTCAGTATAAAATTCAGAACCAATGGGACAAAAATATTTTCAGTGAAACATGTCTCTACAGCAACTGTCTGTAGCGACTGTTTCTCTCTTTCACTCTCTCTGAGAGCCTGTGCTGTGTCTCCCTTGGTCGAGAGTTGTTGTGTCGCATTTTGCCAAAAAACAGGTATAGCAGTTATCACGTTTTGGAAAACATTCACATGGTAATATATAAATGTTTAGCTAGGGCACACTACGTTTTTTAGCCATTTTTGCGTATAGCTAAACAGGTCAAAACACAATCTCCAGGTAATGCAGAAATTTAAACTCGCAGACTATAACATTTAAAGTATGGTAGTCTTTTATTTAATTGCTGTCCAGGTGAAAGGGCACGGATAGAATGGATACATTAATATATTGCTACATTCTAACATTCTTTCTTCATGTGTGAGTGATTCTGTATGCATGTGTGTCTTTGTGTGGTAGCTGGCTAAGCTTTTGGAGGAGCTGAAGCAGGCGAAAGAGGCCCACACTCCTGAGCTGAAACATTTTACCAGCCTGGAGCAAAAAATCCTCTCCATGGAACTTAGATACAACCAACGTGAGCAGGAACTCCAGCAGGTATGTTCATCATACACTACTGTTCAAAACCTTAGCGACATTCCATCCATAATTTTAAAATTTATTTATAAAATTTTATTTTAATGATTCTCATATGGTTTTACAGCTTCATAGATTTTCATTAATTGCTAGAAAGTGGCCAGATTGCACAACAGAATGCGGTTAAGTTTTATGGACACCATTTTTTCTGATTAGTCGAACTTTTGTTTCAGATAATAGCTCAGACACGATCAGTGGTGGAGCAGGAGCAGCAGGCTGAAGTGGCTCGATGGAAAAGGCTGGCTCGGGAAAAGAGCAGCGAGCTGGACACCTTCAGACTAGAACTGGACTCCATACTGGATGTTCTGCGAGAGCTCCAGAGACAGGGTGTGGTCATTCCTGCTGCACAAAACTCTTCTGCAACTGGATTTGTCTTCAAGCCCGTGAGATCCTGACTTAATTTCGCCATTTTGCCATCTTTGATACTCAGGACTGTTTAGGGCACACAAAATCTAATTTGCTTTGTGCTTAGAACACTGGACCATTCTACACCACATTAGCAATATCCAACTTAAAGCCAAATTAAAACTGCCTGTTTTATTTATATAGAAATATTCCATACGTGTGTGGGCAGAATGTTCCCATGATCTCATTTTAACTGAAGACGTCATTCATGGCACTTTGTTCGGTCTAATGTCCAGCTAGCTAGGTTTTGAAAAGTCTATTGGGAAGTAAGCTGCTGGTACACACATCAATAAACTACATTGCCTATGTTTGCAAATTCTTTACTATTAAATAAAAAATTAAAACATAACGCATACTCAGATTTCTTACATACTAGAACTGACCTTGTTCTGGCATTTGCACTATGTATATTACGAAACAAGTAATTTAATGTATTTTTAAAAGTAAATAACTGAAATGTTGAATTGTGTGCTGTTTTAACCTAGTCTCTGTTTGTGTTGAGCTCACAAAATGTATATGTTAAAGATTTATCTTTTTCTGTGACTTGAGAGAAAAGGGTTGTGTTCTGTTTTATTTTTTATCTTTCCATAAAGGACAGATTTTAGTCAATATCTTCCTTTATGTATATATTGTAAATGACTGTTGAGTCTTTATTGCTTATTACAATTGAGCATTAGTTTTGAATTAGGGGAATAGGAGAGTTTTTATCTTACCTTTAAAGAAATTACACCTCGGGCATTTGTTAAAGATGGAAAGATGAGGGAAAAATCTGGTTAGATGATTTATCACATTAAAACTGCTAGAGGACGGGTATCAGTGGATGTGAGGAGTGGGAGCTGAGCAGGGAGAAATAGCACAGTTTTGCGGAGCGCATGTAGCAGCTTTTTAAAGTTTCTTTCGCTCCAGTACAGCTCCGACCTACGAGTCTTGTTCCCCCCCCCACACACACACACACACCTCTGCCTGACATTTGTGACACACCAGCAGAATGGATGCTACTGCACTGGCCATAAATAAACTCATCATTCCAAGCCAATGGAGAATACACACGTATTACTGAATGTTTAAACAGTAAAAAAATTAAGTGTGTGGGCCTGATTTTCTCAGTCAGTCGCGCATTGTCTCAAGTCAGAAGCGCAGTCTTCTTTGGGGGCGGGACCAGCGCGAAGCGCTATAGTCTCAGCAGGAAAAATTCACTTTGCGCCTGGCGCAAAGTTCAAATGGGTTGTCTTAAATGAGAAAATTAGTCATATGTGTGTCTTGGGTGTACCATGCAATAAACCAATCAGAGTTCACACTCTCACTCCCTTTAAGTAACCGGTGCATTGTCAGTGGCGTGCTGTGTATAATGCGGTGAGGACACGAAGCAATTGATCTTCGGGGTTGGAAGGAATCCTCCCAAACCCTTTGCTAGGGGTACTTATTGTAACAGCCCACCTATCCATTTTAAAAGAGTGTATTTAGTGTAGTGTAGATATGATTGTTATTGCACATGTGATTTCAAAAACACCATAAAACGGTGCTATAAAAATCATCTATACCATAAAACTCAGTAATGAGACATTCAAATTGTTTTTAATCAAATAGACATTTAATAAGAATTTACGAATCGCTTAAACAGATTCTCTTTTTATTGTCCCGTCATTACTCTAAAGATCTTACAGTTGCGTCCTATCCTGTAGGTCTGTAGCGCCCCCCAGTGGCCGATGCCAGCTTCATGACATGAGCTGGTGGTGTAGTTTAGTTTTTCTTGACAACCTAGCTTGAAACATGTATTTATTTACCTCTGAGTCTGGCACTATTGGTCAAATAGATGACCGTCAGTGACTTGTTATAAAACTTGTACGTGATATACATTTGAATTTTATATTTCGAGGATTGCATAACGTTTTCCCTCACATGAAAATAAATGTGCGCCGCTACTCGCTCCTTCTTATGAAAGAAGCTGCGTGTGGGCGCATTGTCAACAGGCGTACATATTATAGCCTTTGAACAATGCGCGAATGACTAAAAAACAGTTTTTTTCCTGGTCAGTGGCGCAATGACTTTCACTTCTCCTAATATAGCAAATTCATGCTATGCGCTTCACCACACCCCTTCTTTCCAGTGTCCCGCCCCACCCAGCGCATTGTCATCTGCTAATATCACAGCGCAGATTTCTGGCAAAAAATGCACGATGCGCTCTCACAATATAGCAATGGTGGGTTGCGCCTGTGACGAAAGCACGTTGCGGCGTGTGTATTATCGGTATTATGTGTATAGCAGCAAGCACCCAGGAACACAGCGAGTAGAGAATGGGACTGTATTTTGCTCAGAGGTACCGCCGGGATGTCACTAGCAGTTCTGGGTTTGAAGCCCACAATCTTCTGATCACAGGGGCAACTCCTTAACCAACAGGCCACTAGATACCCCGTGCACCAGCTGTTTAATATTACCAGAATTTGTAAAAAGCAGTACTTTATGTAATTTTTTTTTTTACATATTCCTGACACATTTACTCAATTGGTAATTTAGTCATAGTGCCTCTACATCTCAGCAGATTGAACAGCAGTGTCCAGTTGTCAGTAAATTATGAAAGTTGAATTCAGTTTTGATTTCTGGTTAATTCTAAGGCTGTGTTTGTGAAAGTTAATTGCATCTATTTGCATTCAGAAAGCTCAAAGCAAAGGTAAACCTGGATAACTTTTATGTATAAACAAAGCTTAAATTCGATGCACCTCAAATCTTCTGTCTATTCTAATCACCAAATTAAATTATGACTGCCGCTGCACTGCAGTCATTTTTTGTTCTCTCTTTTTTTCATCACCAGTTTTTGGTCAATGATTTTGTAGCCTTAGACTTCACCAGACATTCAACACTTGGTGGAGAACTGCTAAAGCTACACATTTAAAATTTGGTTTGTGTTCACTACGCTACATTTGCTGACGTCTACAGTTCCACTTAAGAGCCGTGTTACTAATGGTTGGAAGCCAATGTTCTTTTCTTGAATGTTTTAATGTTCTTTTAACCTTGTTATTTCATTGTTATCAGCATACTGGTCATGGAGACAGATCAGTTAATGGAGTCCTATAGCCTACTGACGCAAGTGAGTCTGTCTTCGGCTTCTAATTAAAGCCACAAACTTAAAATCATGCACTTCGCTTCTTGTGAGTACTGTGTAAATAAACAACAATTATATAGCCATATGGTGTATTGAAGTTAGCTAATCAAATTCAACTGATCTAAAATCTACACATAAATCAAGATTAAACATACGGTAATTTCCCGGAACACTGGGTGAAACAGAGTTGAATGAAGGCTGTTTGAAAGTCAGTTATCCAAGTAGGATATAGGTGTGTACATACTGTCCACTTTTTTGAATAAACAAAATCAAGAAAGTATGAAATCATAAAGGGTATACACTTTCAGTTATCATCTACACACAAGTTGAGGTTAGATCAACACCAAAACACAATAATATATGTGACAAAAGATTCCCAATTTACGGGAGTACACAATACAGTAGCACATTTTTAAATCAGAGTCAAAGTTTGTGATGAAAACTCCTGAAACCATGCATGAAAAGGGGCCAACCCACAGTCCGACTACTATGTGGAATCTTCTGACCAATTAATGATCTCCAAATTGATTTATTCCAGCGGTTCTCAGGACAGTTTGTAATGAGATCAGCCTGATCTTCATGTTCACCTCCAAATGCACACTTATTTCATTTGACCCTTAGATTTTGCCGATAGGAACAAACTGTGTGTGTGTTTGGGTGTGTGTGTGTGTGTGTGTGTGTGTGAGAGAGAGAGAGAGAGAGAGAGCGAGAAAGAGAAAGAATTAATAAAGCTCACTACCTTGTTCTTAGATTTACTGACAGTGAGTCTCTCATGAGGTGAGACTCTATTTGTGGAGCTGTTGTGCAGAGTAAAATGAAAACATACTGTTCAGACGTGACTTAAATTAATCGTGTATTGTTTGTTTAACATCGTTTAAAATAAAGGTGTCACTGTGACACCACTCAGCTGTTTAAAAGTTAAGACCAAACACAGCCTGTAGGCTAAATGTGTACACACTGTCCAATATTCTGGTATGGAAAAGAAATAAGTAAATCATAAATCCTCTTTAAAAGAATGAGAGCCCCCCTGTAACTTATTTAGCTAATTATAGTCCGGTAACTGGGATGGCCTGCAGCTCAGAGAGTTGCCATGGGCGCAAAAAGCAGAGGGGGGTGCCGCAAGGCAATTTATTCTTAGTAAGTGCAACCAATCTTGCAGACACCAGAAATTTATGTTAACAAGAGTGACTTGGTTTTCAGCAGCCAATACACGCTTGTGTAAATAGTCTCAATTCTGCAGGCTCATTCACAATTTCAAACAAATCAAAGATTTTTCTTCAACAAACTAAACCATTTTTTCCCCATGTTCCTCTGACATTGAACAGAGGGAATTATTATTTATTTCTTTAAATTCTTATGTACCATGTATTCTTCTGCTGAAAGAGTCACATCATTGAACCTTACACTCTGCTGATGGCCTCTTATTTTTTCTGTTTCTGTGGGAGCAAAATGTCACACTGCAATTAGGTACATCTAGTGTATCAGCAGTGAATAACATACAATACAAATGCACTGACTAATTATGATGTCTATCAATTGAAAAGGGGAAAAAACAGGCAAGAGCCCAGTTACAAGAAAGATGAGTGGATAGGTTTATACATCAGGATAATTTCTTTATGGAATAATGCAAGTGTCTACAAAGAGCATTTTCATAAAATGTTCACAGAACCTAGATCTACAGTTAAAATGGCCAGAAAGTGGTGGAAAAAGCTGCAGGTGTCTTGGAAAAATCACAGCACAATTCACATCATTTCATTTTTCAAAGGACAAGATAGGACAGGACAATTGTTTAACAGGACAAATATGGACTATGAGTAAAGATTTGAGAAAAAACGTTCAAGATTGTACCCGCAAGATTATAAGAAATATACTTCACTGGTAAAGATTTTAAACTAAACAGAATAGATTCCAGATTGTCAGCAATACTTAATGTAAGAGAATTTAAGTGGTCCTCAGAAACATGATAGAAAGATAGAAGTTAGAACATTTAAACTACAGATCAAAGCAGCCATATATATATATATATATGGCTGCTTTGAGCATCAGTATGGAATGTTCTGTGAGATCTGCACTATTATTTAGATGTATGTATTTTGACTTTTGACTTATGCAGATCTTTGTTGCAAACAGGTGAATAGCATGAGACAGGTAATAGCCCGCAATGTGTATTTGAATGCATCATTTGGCTAAAACAGCCTATGAGTCATACATAATGTACCGCTTTGATTAGATTTCATTGCAGCTTAATAGACAATTAAATTTTGAGGTGAAGAGACCAGGGAGGAATGTAGGATCCACAGGGAATAAATGAGGCTGACATTTGGGGTGTTATAATAAAGCCAGCACAATCAATGTGATAGATGTTCCTCTCAAATCATACATACCTAAGCTCTGCAGAATAATACGCTTGTAAAGGCAATATGAAGGATTCTCACACTTATAAACAATTTGGCACAAGGCTAATAGGAGTCCAAAGCCATAGAAATTCAACCCAAAGTCCAGTTTTCAGAATAAAACCTCTTGTTCTGTAGCCGTAGCCCAGTGGCAGACCTGTAACAGTGCTGTAATCTACAGTATCAATGCAGCGAAGGGTGAAACCAGTGTTGAATGATTGTCATCAGTGGTGCATGGCAGTTTATCAACAGGTCCATTTTGATCATTCTACCACACTGAATGAGTTGTTCCACACATTTCACATTTTGTACTGAGGGCTGGAATTCCAGAGGTGTTTTCCACACTTTGATGGAACTGCTTTGCTCCAGAAGTCCAGTTCCAAAAATTTTGGTTGCTAAGATTCTTTCACAAGCCGTGATTTAGGTTGTTCTGATGCCATTTTTTATAATTCCAGAGTAATGACCCAGTCATGTGGATTAACTGGATCTGACACTACCCTACCAGTTCCTGGCATAAAGGCTTATAGCATCTCAACTAATACAAATGAGCTCCTGACCACCTCACCAATTAGCTTCCCCCGAGAATTTTGTATGAAATGACGTAGTCTGTTACATGTGAATGACGGTAATGCTCTTTATAGTCACTGCAGAATGTGAAACTAGGTGTTATTCCAGTGGTAAATGGGAATGTTTTGGTAGTAGCTCAAGAGGCACCTCTGAATTGGCCCAAAGACCTTCTACCTCTCCAAGTTCCAATTAGAAGACACAGAACTCAAGAGTTGTACTCTCTATTGGTTCCGTTTATAAATGTGTTCGTGTACATTCACCAATGTTTGAAGTAGAAGCTGTGCATGTTTTTAAGTTCTACACAATTTTTTTTAAATATGCAGATTTGTTCAAAATGGTAGTTTAGTCTCTGATGTGATGGGTGCGGCATGAATGAGAGTCGCTGTCCATGATAATCGGCGCCCCTCCCAGCAGTAAGTCATTGTCACCCAGTGTGGAACTGAGTTCAGAGTTCACAAAGTTTGGGATGTTGAAATGAGCCAGGAAAGCTGCCTCATTGTCCTCCCTCGTCTCCAGCTGGGTGCTCTGGACAACAAGGCCACCAGTCTCCATCTGCCCACTCGATTCGGTGCTGCTGGACTGTGCATGAGGTCTGCGGGCTCTGTCCAGGGCACGTTCCCCTGCTTGTTCTTCTTCATTGATGAAACAGTTAAAGAGGAAACGGGACTCCTCCAGCAAGGGACGGGACAGACCGGCTCTGGTGGTGTCGGCATCCCGCGGACGGCCCAGTTCTTCAACACAGCTGGTCAGGTGCACACAGTCCTCACATGGTTCAGCATTTCTGGGTAAGAATTGATACAAGAATAAGGATTTCTTTCAGTCAGAAAGGCTGGAATAGCAAAAAGAATTAGAGTGTCCATTTCAGGGGTATTACTTAGCATCTTTTTGAAAACAGAACAGGGGCACTGCATATCACTGGAGGAAACATGAATACATTGATGTGACGAGATAAGATAAGACAAGATAAGATTGACTTTATTAATCCCACATTGGGGAAATTTCTTTGAAACAGCAGAAGTTGTGAGGAAGACAGTATAACAGGGTCCGTGGGGACAAAAGTTATAATATAAGAACAACATAAAGATAAAAAAACAGGAAAGTAGAAAAATAAACATTAAAACATGCCAAAAGAAACAACAAACAGGACAGAGCTGCTGTAACTCGCTGCCACACACACGGCGCCATCTTGTTTTATTGATGCAGAATATATTCTTGCTGAACAAAAAACTGGAAAGAGAGCCAAAATAGCTTAAGATTGCTTTCATCAAGTTAAAAGCACTCCTGGGCTATTTTGGCTGCATGTTTGAGTGCAAACTTGGACCAGCCAATCTCCTGGAAAATTAGAGGCATTTATGGAAGATTTTGTAAATATGAGTCCAATAGAGGGACTCTTTTTGCTTTCTGGAATTGAACAAGGTTCACAGAGTAGAAAGGGTCAATACTGAATCAGCGTGCTGCAAAAAGCTTTTTTTTTTATTCCAGAAAGGTCATCAACAACAGTAGTTTTGCAACAAAGTGCTAATGTTAGTCCTTTGTGCTGTCTGAATACACTTTTAAGCAAACCATTGGTTTCATGATTAAACAAATTTTAATTAATAATAGAGCAAATTCAAAAGATAGCACGCGTGAAAAATATGCACTTCATTCCTGATACAGACATAACATGCATAGACTGTGCACTGATACGTGTTCACAATGAGTTGCCAAGTATGCAAACACTTCTGCAGATTTCAAGTGTTACATGCCCTTGGATCTATAGCCCTCTTGTCATTTTATTCTGTGAGATTTAATGGTGTATATTTGCCTTCCTGCACTCCGCAGAAAAAAAAAGGATGGTCACCATTTTAGAGCAATTTAATTAGCGCCAAAAACCCAACTTGAATAAACAAAATCCTCTGGGATTTACAAATATACGTTTAATTAACTATCTTGTTTTGCTAGCATATCCAAAGTGTGTGTGTGAGTGTGTATGTGTGTGGTGGGCTTTCATAAATACACACGCCTTGCATGGCTGAAGGTCTGTGCCACGTTTGGGTGCTAAGACTCTGTAGAGGTTATGCTACTGCAGAACATTATGTTAATTGGGCCTGATCTCTGAGCTTGTTTTTTTTGGTAGAACTCCAAGAGCTGGGTTCAAAGTGTGTGACTCCAGAGGACTGGACCTAAAAGACAGCTAATGAAATGTTGGCAGGCCACACGCTCACACAGCCAGAGAAGATAATGAGACACCAAGACAGGGACAGCATAGAAGGATCCAGACAAAATGAACAGGAAAGGGGTGTGCAGTGACTGTTTTCCTACAGCTAGGAGCCCGCAGGACCGACTGAGCTTTGAGGTTGATTCACCTGAACATGATTGAAATTGGTATCAGGCTGTGTACTCACAACACATCTCTAATAATGGCTTGCTCCCAAGGTTTTAATGAAATTGACCATACTGTCATCCCTGAACACACCACAACACGAACAGCACGAAAGTCTTCCACTGTATTTCACCCATTCACTGTTGTGGATTTTCCAAGGTTTCCAAGATTCAGGACTCAAGATCAGATATTCAAATCAACAAATGTTTATTATATTTGCAAGGCAAATAGAGCAATCCAAATGCAGTGCAAGCTAGTGCTCTGAGACGAGTTACATGGGCTTTTTATTGCCCTTCCAGCGGGATGTTATGCATTTACATTTACGGCATTTAGCTGACGCCCTTATCCAGAGCGACATACAACAGTGCTCAAGTAATCCACAACAGTAGCAAGGACCTGCAGAGCAAGATTTAATGATTTTATGCTGTCACCTCGGTCCTGATTTCTGATCTAGGGTCAGTAGCTCGTAAACATGGTTTCAGAAGATGCTGTACATACTGTACTAAGTATCATGTTTATGTTTTCACACATTTTATAGGCATGCCTGGGTCCACAAGCCCCTCAATGCCAATAAGTAATGACCTTGCACTAAACTATACTATTTAAGGTAGCAGCCAGTACCATTTATGGCCTTGCAGCAAACAGCCCCAGTGGACATCATGTTGGAGAGACAAATGTGAGGGGCACTGATAAGATCACACACAGCACACAGACTATATGTTGAGGTTAAACACAGTTAGATTTGCAAAGGGGTGGAAAATTTCCAGAAACTTTCTGGAAACTTTCCAAGGAAACTTTAGCTGGGGTTTGTAAATATTTAAAATTGGGAATTTTTCACAGGAATTTGGGGAATTCATGTGAATTAATTAGACATTTTAGATGATTTTAAAAAATATAAGCTATAAGGAACATATACCAACATAAACATTTTTTTTGTCTTAAGCATTTCAGCAAAAGGATACAGTTGAGAAACGTGACGAGATTTATTATTAGAACAATATATTTAACATTACATACCATATAACTTATAATATCAACAAAACTTGTATGTATGTAGTTCAAATGTCTGGTGTGTTTCTGACACAGAAAGGATGCTTTAGTGGTTCAGTATTTTGAACCACTGTGCATCATTGTGCATGTGATGGAAGCATGCACAATGCATGCAGGAGGTGTGGCCTCAAGAACCCTGCATTAACAGTGTGCTACATCCTTGTGATTCAGGAATAGCAAAGTATACTCAACTGTATTTACATAAAATCTGATTGCTTTAGCCAAAATTGTGATACAATATTTTTTCTACCAACTATCTTTGTTTCTAACCTTCAACTTTGATCATTCCCCGTTTATTCCCATTAATTCCCATTAATTCCCATTAATTCCCATAAATACCCATTAATTCTCATGGAAAGTTTCCAACTTTGAAAATTCCTGGAATTTTGCAACCCTAAACACAGCAGACCCATTTAACACATTCACTAAGAGAAGCAGCGGGCAGCCAGGAATCCAGAGCAGTGTGTGGCAACGGTACCTTTGTTTAGGGTATCTCAGAGGTGCTTAGCAGTCTTTAAATTTGAACCTATGACTCCCTGATTCCAGGGTAAACACCCTAACCACTAGGCTGGGAATCCATTTTTGGATACATTTTGGATACTTTATGCATACGATCCTGGACCAGTGGTGCTCTTATTTGTATTAAATCTGTGTTCTAACATCGCCAACATCATCAAATGGTTGATACTCTGCCTAGACCAGTGGGAGGGACGGGAGCGATGCTCTGCACATCACTAACAGACATTAGTAGCAATTGTTCCTCCATCATTATAAATACAGGGAGCTAAGCTTTTTATTTCTCAAAAAAATTAATATTAATTGAATCTTTTGATTTGATGTCTTTATTTTAGCACCAAATTTGGCAAGGCAGAATCAATAAGAGTAATAAAAAGTAGCAGTATCTGTAAAATCCTGCTTATATCAAAAATTAATGTTCTATATTTAAATGGCACCTTTTATTCCTTTAAAATGCAGATGCAATAGCTCCAGATAATGTCTAGCAGATCAATGCAGATATGATGGGAGCACAGTATGTTGAGTGGGTAAATGAAGGAATTAATAAATATATGGAGTCATAGGACTATGATCTCCCATCAGAACTGGTAATTGATTATTAATAAATAATTTAAGAATTATTTTAAGGCCTCTGTATGCCTACAAAACTGGCATCATCTAAATGTTTTGAGACAAAGGATGAGTAGTTTAAGACTTGGCTACATTACATAAGATCCATTTGGGCTCATTTTTAAGCCTCGTCACCCGGCTCCACCTTCCTCCAGCCTGAGGTTGAGAAAACCTTTATTAGTCCCACAGGTGGAAAATTAGCAAAATCAAAGGTCAGTGCAAATGCATGCCATGGTCTCACAAGCAACTCAGAAGAGCCACCTAGAGACAGATGCCCTTTTTTCCAGGGGTTGGCTGATTTTCAAAACCAGTGACAAGTGACCATTACGTCACAGGATATCGTGAAAATAGGCTGAGGGTCTATTTTATCCAAACGCTGGGTGATGCAACAAGGTGACAACCTGGGTGTGAATCCAGCACTGAAACAAGTTATTCAAATGTATTTTTTTCCAGTCAAACATGGAGGAGAATCTGTTCTAGATCCCATAAACTTAAAAATAGACACATATACAATAGATACTAGACATACTCGATACATATTTAGAGATATATACAAATAACAAAGTGTGTGTAAACACTGACAAAATTATCTGTGTATGTATGTGTATAATATATACATACACACAGTCAGAACTTTTTCATTTTAACATTAATACAGAATGCCATGAGAATACTATTAGTGCATTTATTAGATTTAATCTAGCCCCTAATCTTATCACCAAGCTCAAGCTATTAAGCTTCTAACATTGAAGCTTCTAGCTGCTGTTAACACACATTCAGATAAAAGCTTGCTGTTTTAACCAGCCTTTCTAGAATGATTAGAACATCAATCTTGTCATGCTCTGTTCATGCTGTTGTTGATGAAAAGTGGAGTGCTACTTAGAAACAGTGAACTGCCAATAGGTGAATTTTTTTTTACCCCCCACCACCACCCCCACAACCCCAACCCCTTCCATCCAATATAATGACCTGCTGTCACTGCGTATCCCTGAGACCAAGACGAGCTCTCCCCTGAGAGCACTGAACTGTGTGGCGTGACTTACTCTGGATGTGGAGCTCCTGTTTTGGTCAACAGAGTCAGCACGAAGAACATAAAAATGACAAACACTGCAAGGCCCACCCAGAAGCCGATCACAATGGAATCTGAAACATACAACATGAGTGCCTATTATGCAACTGGAGCCTGACAATTTCTTTGTAATGTATCCTTACTTATAATATATACAGTATACCAAGCCACCAGGGATTCTCCTGACGCACCGATTGAGGAATTATGAGTGGTGGAATTGTTGAGCAATGCTAATACTCAATATTCAGTGTCAAGTTCAAACCTGCTGATGCCAATAAAGGTGATGGCAACACATCATTAGATGTGTGTCTTTTATTTAACAGTTCCCTGCCATTCTGATTTCACTGTGCAATCCTTAAGTAATGCATGCATGGGTACAGGCTTTACAGAAAGATGCTGCCATTATATGGAGATCCCTGGAAACCCTCCCCCAGATGATTCCTGATCAGCTATTAATTACTGACCAGTTATTGCTTTAAGAATGGGAACTACTGCTGTTAAACAATGGTGTATTTTTTTTAGCAGTTTCCTGTCCATTCTGATTTCACTGTGAAATCCCTCAGTAAGGTGGGGTTGTTTAACATCTAAATATAAGCATGCATGCTTACAGGCTTTACAGAAAACATATGGAGCCCCAAATCCATATGATTACTGATCAGTTCTTGTCATTGTTAATTGCTCTCCATTCTGATTTCACTGTGCATCCCTACATAATATGGGCTTGTTTAATGCCTGGATAATCCATCATATGGTGGTGTTGGGGGGGGGGGGGGGGGGGGGGGGGGGGGGGGGGGGGGGGGGGGGGGG
>JBBKCR010136320.1:0-22549 GCA_037577295.1 Ladigesia roloffi | reverse complement strand
CACACACACGCGCACACACACGCACACACACGCACACACACGCACACACACACACACACACACACACACACACACACTTCTGCTCTGCCAGCAACAAATAATATTATACTTAATTGTGATAGTTTTTTTTTTAGAATGGTCCTGATCAGAAAATTCTTCTTTTACAGAATTTCCCCCATTTTCCCCTCAGATCGTAAGCTTTGGGCTTCTAAGCTTAATGGAGTTCAGTCTAATTCAGGTCTTAAGAACATGGACTGCTCATCAGCAGTAACACTCAGCCCTGATCAGCTTGCAGGCAATCCTTACTACTGTGACGCTCCTCACGCTCATTCCTTCCAAAAAAATAGAGCAGTTAACGAGCCAGATCTTCAACCTTGCTAGACCTATCTAATAAAAAGTAGTTTCTGAATCAAGCTGGATCTAGATAACCCCACAAACGTTTCTAGACCTCCGGTTCTCACTAAGTCCTGAAAAATGAATGTGCCCTCATACTGTTCCTTTGGATAAAAGAGGCTGTCAATTGATTGTAATTTAATGTAAAGTGAAGTGAACCCCACAGTCATGCGTGAACAGACCACTGCACAGCACAGAGTCTGAACAATGTGAAATTAATTCTCCACATTTAACCCATTCACCAAGTGAAGCAGTGGGCTGCCATCAACGGGGTTGTCTGGGGAGCAGTGCCTAGGGATGGTACCTTGCTCAAGGGTACCACAGTGATGACACAAGCAGTCCTGGGATTTACACCCACAAACTTCTGATCACTGGGGAAACTCCCAAACCACCAGACCATCAGTCCGAGCGAACATCTACCGATCACCTAGCTCAGCGTTTCTCAAACTATTGGCTGCGGACCGGTGCCTCAGTTCTGCACCAATCAAAATTTGGTCAGATCCAGCTCTGATCTCAGCGCTGCTGTCACTCCGCCCCTTGTTTAATTATTATAGAATGTTCAGCGTTCCTGGCGTTTGTCTCATCCACTCCAAACTTTTCATGAACACAAACACATTACAAGAGCTATCAAAAAAATCATGGCGTGTTCAAAGCAACGAGTCTGGACTCTTTCTCTCTGAAGCGTCCATCAAATGCTGCCCTTCCACACCGCGGATCTGTGCGAGACAGCTTTTTTCTTAACAAAGGATATGAACCGAGAAACTCATCGCGGGATCTAGCTAACCTCACCGTAGTTATTGAATATAGCTAAAATACAAAAAAGTTTCGGGATGAACCGGTGCCAGAGTTGGCTGTGCTGCCTCTGCTTTTTCTGTTCTCTGGAAGTTCTTTCTGAGTGCTGGTGATTATTCACTTGGCCACTGGCTGCCAACCTCAATTCTTCACCCAGAGGGAACATAAACCCAAATCAGGACAATTACTGTCACACAGTAACCCCTGCAGGATGTCCAGAAAGTCTGCCAGAACACCACAGGTGCTGCTAATGCCCCAGCATCATTCATTAAGGAACCACAACATCCATTTCTGTGGAGATTACTCATGGAACAAAAAGAGAGACAGGGTTTCAGGACCTAGTTTTTAACACACTGTAGTGTGTGTGTGTGTGTGTGCTGTCATAAAACACTTACATATGTGTTTTTTTGTGGCTTAATAAAGCATCACCTATACATAAAGAACGCATCACATCAGAGAACAACACATCATTCAATCGATGTTTCGTTGCCAAAAAACTCCCAACCCACATAAAACACATTATAGTGTTCAGTATATGTGGTTTCTGACACTGTATAATAAACTTGTCCATAAGCATGGAATAAACTATGGACCTGATTCAAGATCATGGCATAATATCACCCCCATAAAACAGATCCCTTTAACATAAGAATGTCCCCAAACAAAAACGACCCTCCTCAGAATTTTCTTTTTTTTTGTTTTATTCATTTTTTACGTTTTATTTAGCCATTGTATATCGTTGTATATCTATCATATCTTCCATTGCTGCAACATGGACAGTCAGTACTGACAGAAGAAATGGCTGATGCTGGCTCCATTACAGACATCTGAACAGCATTAATTATTCACAGAATTTGGACGCCTCATTATGAAACAAACATTAACACATGACCTGCACAGCCAACTCTGATACTGAGCCGAGAGACACAGAGCTACAACAGTCTAGGGGCAGCTAAACGGTTCCAATAAACACAAATGTGAACATCACATAAGGCTAAAATATGCAAATGAGCCCCTAACCAATCACAGTGTTTCTATCAGGTTGGCCAGTCACAGTTCAAGGTGAGTTACTGGGTGCTCTGCTGAATCGAGGTCTTCATGTAATCAAACAAAACACTTTATCACTTTAATCTTTAACCAATAGACAATGATTGATGCTTTTATATTGCTCAAATTCTACATGTATCTACTATTTCATTGTTTTTGTGCCGAAAATACTTACATTCATTCTTACACGTCAATTTTACAACCATATAATTTAACAGACTGTTTTTGTTACTGTGACTTTAAGACTGATATATCTGATTTGGACCCCTGTTTCACAACATGTGACAGGATTCATTCAAAAGTTAAAAAAAAATGCATGCGGTGGATACCTGAAGTTTCCGCCTTAGTGTGGGGGTTTCAGTGAAAGCTTATTAGTTTGGATCTCAGATAAAATCATATATTTACTGCATATGAACAATGTTATTGGTGACATCAAAAAAACTGATGACTTTAAACCTTTTTAATTCCATAACAGTGATGATTTGGGCAGTTTAATGTAGGGAAAGCACTCAAACCACAATATGTAGCAGATAAACCACAATACTGATATTCAGTTTATATTGTGACGTTCTAGAACAATATGGACAAAATATAAATATTGCCATTTTATTTCTACACAACCATTGCGATGCCTTTCAAGATTAAAGGATCCATATCACCAATATGTAAATATTGTTTTAAATGGTACAATCAAACCCCCATCTATACAGCCCATAAAAAGCTACAAAACAACCCATTTTCAAATACGATTTGTGAGGTCACAAAACTAGCACATTTAAATATATTGCCTTATCCTGCCTAAAGTAGTTTTGATCTGCCCAGTCATGCAATGATTAGCCAACACCTTTAATAAAACTAGACATTTGTTGGCCTACAACAATACCTCGATTCATCAGAACACCTAGTAACTCACCTAGTAATGAGACTATTGGAACATCGCTGTAAGGATTTGATTGTGACGGTCTGATGGCATGAGAGACTTAATAAGGTCGGGCACAGATGTTGGAAAACTGCTGTTAGTTTTAATTATAATACAGCATCAGAGAGCTCAGGTACAGATTCTTGAACATTGCTGTGAAAATCTGATAGTTACAGGAACATCGTTGTGAGGATTTAATTGTATGACAGTATCAGTCAGATCAGGAACATTGCTTTAAAGATTTGATTGCATAAGAGCATTAGTGTGGTTAGGTACTGATGCTGTAAAATTGCAGCAAAATGTTGATTGTATAAGAGCAACAGTGAGTTCAAATACCTATGGTGAAACATTGCTGTGAATATTTGATTGTATGATATCAGGGAGCTCCAGCTCATCCTAAGGGTTCTGGATGGAGCTCCATCACTCCAGAGACTCCACAGAACAACACTGGGGCGTTCAGTCACCTCGAGCCCACGAGAACAGTATCCTCAGGGTCCGTCCTATTGGTCAATGCGGTCCTACGGAGATGTTCATCTACTGGACCCTTTAAAGCAGCTAAACTGGTGTGTCTGGACTCTTCTGGACACCACGGAGTGTTTTTTTCCGAGAATGCAGCAGCACAGCAGCACCGCCAACCTCTCTCTCTCTCAAACACATACACAGACACACACATACACACGCGCGCATAAACAACACACGCGCGGCGGCACACACTCCTCTGTTTGTCGTGTATTCTGGAGATGTAGACTGGGTCCGAGAGCCCTAACCGCGGTGCTAACTGTTAGCAGCAGAGCTAACCTCCATTGTCCACAGGGCTTTAGCTTTAGCCTCGATGCTAACACCCTCAGGATGAAAAACTACAGATAAAGCTTCACCTCTCGGAGCTGGTGCCGCACTCTTCCGGCAATCTGACCTCCCGCGATCCTCACCGCCGCCTTTCCGCGCCGCCGTGGCGCCCCATCCAGGATTTCAGCCGCTCTTATTCACACACAAACACCAAAACTGGACTATTTTATTTTTCTACTACAGTTTTCCATCTGTGTCACCCTTACGGTGTCACGGGGTGGCGTAAAGGACGCTGCTCGAAGGTTCCGCTTTTCCAACGGGGCCGCACGCTGAAAAAAGTGAATTTATATAGAGATTTATATTTACATTTACATTTACGCTTACATTCATATTTACATCTGAATTCACATTTACATTTAAATTATGTTATTTATATTTACGTTCACCTTTAATTTGTGTATAAATTTAAGCTTCTGGTTACATTGTACACTCACACTTATATTTTACATTTACAATACTGGTGTTGGGAGATGCTCATATGCAGAAAGATGTTCATAGTGCCCAATAGTACACAAGAAAACATTCCCCTCGCACTTGCAAACCCACACTTACATCAAGAGCCGATGGTAGACTAAGATTCTACTTGAGATGGTTCAATACAAATGAACCTGTGTTCATTTGTAATGGGGGCAGCTGGATGGCCTATTGGTTAGGGCGTTAGCAATCAGACGATTGGGGTTCAAATCCCAACTGTTAGTGTACCGTTCCCTGCCATTGCTCCCCTGGCACCTTACTGGCGGCAGACCCCTGCTTCAGTTAGTGAATGGGTTCAATGCAGAGATGTGTATGACTATGCATGTGAAAAATAAAATTGGTCATTGGTCATTGTACTTGTATTAAGGACCCTCTCAGATCAGACAGAAAATAATAATGAGAACCCTCTCATATGACACAGAGAGGAACCACCAGAACCCTCTCAGATCAGGAGCCACTAACACTCTCTTAGATCACACAGAGAGAACCACCAGAACCAGAATCTCAGATTACACAGAAGACAGTGTTGATTTTTTTTTACTTTATGTTTACTGCACATGAAAAATGTTGATTTTGTGACAGGCTGTTGCATCCAAATACTGACTATATGGACAGGGTGAAATTTTCAAGATTTTAACCTTTTTAATTTTTCAAACAGTGAAGATTTTGGCAGTTTAAGGTAGGGAAAGAATTTGCAACCACAACATTTAGCAGTAAAATTACAATACTGATATTCAGTTCATGTTGTGCAGCTTTAGTACTGATATGGACAAAATATTAATACTGGGATTTTATTTCTGTTGTCATTGTGATGTGTTTCAAGATGAAAGGGTCCATATCACAACTTCAATATATTTGTGAAATTAGTGTCAGTTAATTTAGTTTGTGAGATGAAGATGTGGATGTTCCTCTGAAAACAAAGTGATAAGGAGGGTATTCAGTCTCTGTCTGATAACCGAGAGACTATGGAGATGGACTTGAGGAAGCACCGCACAGTGCTGCCTCCCCTCACGTTATCCAACAGCCCAGTGTCAAATGTGGAATCCATCATTTCCCACGACCTGAAGTGGGAACTCAACATCAACTCCACCAATAAAAAGGCCCAGCAGAGAATGTACTTCTTACGGCCACTTCAGAAGATTGGCCTACCAGAAGAGCTTTTGGTCATCTTCTACACTGCTGCCATCGAGTCCATCCTCCGCAGACTACAGATTTGGACAGCTTTAAAAATCATTGTTGTCCCCCTGCCCTCCCTCCAGGACCTGTACTCTAGTAGGATCAGGAAGCAGGCAGAGAACATCATCAAAGACTCTAGACACCCTGCACACGCTCTCTTCAACCTCCTTCTCTCTGGCAAGTGCTACAGGTCCCTGCACACAAAACCAAACAGACACAAGAACAGCTTCTTCCCCACAGCCATTAATCTCCTGAACTGTAGATAATTTGGGTCATCTCCATCTTGTCCATTCACCCTCACATCACATACCTCACCACTACATGCATCTTACACATTTTTTTTTCTAATTTATTTTGGATATATTTTCTTATTTATTAATATTTTTCTTTTTTTTGCACTATTAGTTGCATTATTTGTACACTGTGTGTATATGTCCAAAGGTGTATTGTTGTGTTTATTGTACAGTATGTGCCTATGGTTCCTGTACCCACAGTATGTGTCAATCGTTATGAGTACAGCTAACACATACCGAAGTCAAATTCCTTGTATATGCAGATATACTTGGCCATTAAAACTGATTCTGATTCTGAGAGGGTCTCAGCAGTGTTTGGGAACCAGAGCGTGGGGAGCATTGTTTGGGGACCAGAGTGTGGAGGGCAGTGTTTAGGGACCAGAGTTTGAAGAGCATTGTCCAGGGAGCATGTTGTGCGCACGCGTGCGGTGGGTCTGTTTCGTAAACTACAGTTGGTCTCGCGCTGATGACGCACCAGCCCGTCGACCGGTGTTTCCTCCATTGTGTTTCTGCGCTTCGCTGCTAAAAAATCTGAGACAAAATCCATTTCGAATAATTATGATTTTTCGGGCGGTGTGGGCTCCTCTGTGACCCACAGAAAAGCATAGGACGGTGTGTTTAAACTGTAAAAATGAATAAAGGCTGGCTGGAGCTGGAAAGCGATCCGGGTGAGTAGTGGCTAACGGCTAAAAACAACACCACCACAAACAACAACAACAGCATTCATTATCATAGTCCAAACCATAACAGCCCATAAACACGATTCTCAGCATCTATTGCATTTCTCAGTTTTAGTGCTTGTTAGAGAGTCTTAAAGGTACAGTTATTCAGCATTTATTTCAGGCATTTATACGTTTGTTTCTAATTTTCTTGAGCTTTTAAATTAAGGCTACGCGATATTGACAGAATCAGTATTTACTGCTACATATTGTAATTGTAATTATATTAGGGAGCTTTTTAATAAGTCAGCAATTATGAATAAATAATATTTTTTCTGGCCAATACAAACTGAAGTAGCACACAGTGTAACTGTGTTTTTTAGCAAAGAATATTTGTGTATTTTAAGTAAATATTAAGGGAGTGACATACAAATGTAATTGCTGAAAATGTCGTTTTAAATGGTACATTTACTCTCCCCTCCACCCAGTCCATAAGTGGTAAATAAGAAACAAACCAACATAAAATCTCTACTTATATGGCTTCTTATTTTGGCTCCAGCAATTTAGCATCACCTGTTCATGCACAAACTCACCTTTAAGAGAGGGTACCAAGTTTATCATTTCTACTTGTTTATTTCTCACAAAAAAACCAGAACACTCTTATCCCCATCCCTTCCTTACCTTTGTCTTAACTTTTGACTTTCTTTGACAGGTGTTGTTTAGGTTTACCTAGTGCGCATTTGAATTGTGTACTTTGATTTAAGTTTAGCTTTACAGGTTTAAGAAACAGTTGTGCACTACTTGAGCACTGATGTACATTGTTCTGGATTAGAGCATCAGCTAAATGCCGTCAGAACACTCTGTAACTTACCTGGAGCTGTTATTGGTAACATTCTGATTTGTTAGATACTCATTTGCATATTTCAGTCGTTTTTATATCAGTACTACAGAGACCCATATCATGATAATGGTTAACAGAGGATATATTTTACAGCTCTAACGGCCTAAAAGGGTGAAATTATGTCCTAAATCGCTACTTTTACAAAAACAAAACAGGCCTATTTAGGTCAATTGAGAATTACCTGTTTATTACACAGTTGTTAATATGCATGTTTGCATGATGTGTTCTCTTATCAGAATTTTTGGAGAGACTAAAATAAAATACTATGCCATCTTTACAAATGTGTGTGTCCATTCCATCTGTAACATATTGGAGATAATTTTTTTCAGAATAATAGATGGTTAGAAAAACATCTGTTAATTAAGAGTGGGAGCACATTTATTGCTGACCATTTTTCAATTTCTCCATTTTAGTGCCTGTTAGAGAGTATTTGCCTATTTATTTCAATCCTCTAAATGCTTTAGAATGACATTGGTATGTTTGTAGTTGTATTTCTTGTGCTTTTAAAGTAAAATTCCACCAGAAGTTAACATTGATGAGCTGTACTGTTTTTTTTATCCATAGGACTGTTCACTTTGCTGGTGGAGGACTTTGGTGAGAACACTCTGAAGGCACCTCCTAACTCATTATTGACATTATTTGAGTTCAAATGATGGCAGTTTGTTTACTTGTTTTGCATGTTTGTTGGTTTTGGTGCTCAGGTGTTAAGGGGGTTCAGGTGGAGGAGATCTATGACCTTCAGAGTAAATGCCAAAGGTAAGCTAATTTGGTGTGCTTCAGCCCATGTTTACAGAGAAGAGTAGAGCTGCACAATATCAACAGAATATCAGCATTGCAAATTTACTGCTATACATTTTTTTATTAATTATTTTAAAAGCCCCACATTGACACTTTTCTTCGGGTGCTTTCACATATGTGGTTTGGTTAATTTGGTCCAGACCAAAGTCAAATGATACATTGTAGAACTTTTCTGCAGTTTTGGGTCTTTTTCACACAACACTTGAGTACTCTGTTCCGGACCACTTGAAACAAACAATAATGCAGTCATGTGACAACATCCACATCACTCGTTGGTCAGATTTTCCACCCAACTTATTTCCTAAACTGCTTTTCAATTGGTCAGAATTAACGTGCGGGTATCCCGCACTTGGATACTGCTGTTGAGTTTCTTTGCCATAACCCTGCACTGTTCTACTAAACCCCATTTTCCCTGAGCTGTTTGCTAAACAAGCAAATTATTGCTGTGTTCTTATGAGTTTTTGAACTTTGAGACCTAATATGGTCATTGAACCATATTTGGATGAGGCTCCGCCCCTCCTCACAGCTCCGGGTCTGTCCATGAGCTCCATTGTAAATAAATCCCATAATGCACAGCGCAGCTGGATTAGTGCAAGAAGGCGCAGTACTTTTTGCAGTTGGGTCTGTTGTAATTCAGATCGTGTTCTCAACACAATCTAACTGTTCCAGGGTTCGATTGATAGCGCACCAAGACCACATCTACACGGAGGTCTTGGTGCGCTTTTTTGGTCAGGTTTTGGTGTGGACTCGGGTGCGATTTGTTTCATTCTCGCATGCCCAAACGAACCACACTAACTGGGAAAATTAACTAGTGTGATTCAATCAAACTAAACAAGGCATGTGTGAAAGCACCCTTTAATGAAAAAAAAGCCTTAGCCTGTGAGTTAAAATAGTAATTTTCTCACACAATCCACACAAGAGCAGCCTATTTTCAAATTGTAGTTTTTGTAATGTCACAGAACTTCTAGCCCGTTTCATAAATATTTGACATTTGTTGGATTATATATTAATCGGAACACCCAGTAGCTCACCTGGATCTGTGGTTGGCTATCTTTTCAGAAACGCTGTTATTGGTTAGAGCAATGATTCTCAACCATTTCAACATTAAGGCCCACCTATCTATCACAGCACGTAGCCAAGGCCCACTTTGCCACCTAAATAACCAATTGCTGACCAGTGGCCCAATCAAAAACCTTTGCGGCCCATCAGTGGTCCCCGGACCAGTGGTGGCGAAACCTGGAGTTAGAGGATCATTTGCATACTGCAGCTTTATGCAATGTCAGAAACCGATATAGGGAAAACAGATTCAATACTGTGCAGCAGTTTCAGTCAGTCTGTAATTCTGATGCCCGTCTGTCTCCTGTCCTCTCAGCCCTGTGTACGGATTCATTTTCCTTTTCAAATGGATCGAGGAGCGCCGCTCCAGGAGGAAGGTCTCCACGCTGGTGGATGAAACCTCAGTTATCGACGATGAGATTGTTAACGATATGTTTTTCGCTCATCAGGTCAGTCCTGATACCTTTTTAAAGAACCAATGTTGTGGAAAATATTTTTCTCTTTCTCTAAAACGATATTTAATACAATATTTATAAAAAGTCCATAAACCACATAAAAATAAGCCTGTTTATGATGTCACAGCCATGTGGTTTCCTTAGGGTGTTTTGATGGGGTTTGATGTATATTATTCTATTTTGTATTTGTTTTGATGTATATAATATGTGTTTTATTTATATTGTTGTATTCTTGTATTGTGTGTTGATTAATTTTATATGGTTTGTTTTGTTGATTGTTGTTTATATTGTGCTGTTTGTGTTCATATACCTTTTCTTTGTTGTTTAAATTGTGTTTTTGTGTTTATATGGTGTATATTAAGTTTATGGTGTTTGTTTTTATGTTCATATTGTTTGTTTTTGTACAGTTGATCCCAAATTCATGTGCGACTCATGCATTACTGAGTGTCCTCCTGAACTGCAGCGGAGTAGAACTCGGAAACACACTCAGCCGCATGAAAGCCTTCACTAAGGGCTTCAATCCAGAGGTACACACACACAGAGTGGCTGCGCAATATACCATTTTGTAATTATATTGCTGTGAAATGTGACTGAGATTCAATTAATAATCACTGGTGGTTTTTATTGGCTTTTGTATCACCTTAATATTTTGGCAGATGCCAGAGGGCTGAGTTGCTCGCTCTTCCTCTCGCTCTCTCTCGCTCTCTCACTCACTCTTTTTTAATCTCTGTCTTTCTCTCTCACTCCCTTTCTGTTTCTTCCTCTCTCTTGCTCTCTCTGCCTCTCTCTCTGTCTCTCATTCTCTCTGTCTCTCTCCGTTACAAAATGCAGTTTATTTATTTGCTTTATTTTATTGATAATTTAGCAGAACCGTTTCTTTTCTGTCTCTTATAATAGGAATAATGTAACACATGTTTCTTTCCTCAGTTATCAATATTGATGATTTATTTCTCTGTTTCTGCAGAGTAAAGGTTATGCTATTGGAAATGCTCCCGAATTGGCAAAGGCCCATAACAGCCATGCAAGGTACAGATGTCTGTGACAGCCCTGTGCAAAAATCTTGAGAATCTCATTTCTTAAAATTTGGGTTTGACTCACTTTGTTTGTGTAAAAATCCTCCCTGTCAAACTGTCATGTTTTTGTCGTATTGTGTAGATTAAATGAAAGAAACGGGAAGAAGTGTCTTATTGTGACAGGCTGCAAAGTGTCTAAAGATACAAGGAGCCTAGATAAATTAGTTCCAACCTTTTAGCATTCAGCATCACCAGTATACTGATCACTGCCTGATCACCTGTACTCATCTGAACTTGTTTCTTTACTGGTTCAGGTCTTAAGTAAGATGTGTTTATTTCTGCTTGAATTATGCATGTGTAGGTCACTGTGTGTCTTCAGGTGGTTTAGGTTCAGGGACTGGGCTGAAAATGAAACGGAAGCCTGGAGAATTGTACCTCAAGGCCACATTAAAATACAGGAAAGACATATGGGGAAAAGAGGATAGCCCAATATGTTTGCACAGTACAATAAATTGTTTTATTCATGTTGAAACATGTGAACGGGGTCAGTTCAATTAACACTTTTCCTCTGGTCCTAACTTCCTTCTTCTCCTGTTTCTATGGAGACCGGAGCCACGCCACCTGCCAGAGAAACAGAACGGAATCAGCGCCGTCCGGACAATGGAGGCATTTCACTTCGTCAGTTACGTCCCCATCAAAGACAGACTCTTTGAGCTGGATGGACTCAAAGCCTACCCTATAGACCACGGTAAGCTTGGTAGTGGTAACAATAATGAATAACATGTAAAGTAAAATGTAGTTTTAAAAAACTACATGTTTTAGTGTGGTTTTATGGCACTTCCCTCACATACATAAAAGCTCTTTATTAAATAAGAGTCCCTGTTTAAGCATTGTATAAGCATTGTATAAAATGCTCATAAATTCTTTATTAGCATGAATCAGTTATTTTCTTTATTATTCATACTTTATTATTCATTGTAAATGTTATCATGAGTCTTTAAGGACATTGTTATTGTTTGAAATATATTTTCAGACCATGAAATATCTCTTTCTCTCTGTCTCTGACTCTTTCTCTCAGGGCCGTGGGGAGAGGAGGAGGAGTGGACTGATAAAGCTCGGAGGGTGATTATGGAAAGAATCGGACTGGCGACTGCAGGGTAAGGCCTGATTTAGTGTGTTTGTCAGAGAGTCCATCAGTCGATGCAGGTTTTCTTCTGTAGTTTTAGCACTTCAGTTACAAGGTTCATTTAACTAACAGTTAGTAGAAACTTATAACCCAGTAGAAGCTTATTAGCACTGTGTCTAAATCATCCCACACTCTCCTCACTGTGTATGAGTGTTCGGTGGTCACTAACAGTTCTGCTTATGTGGTTTCAGATACTGTACATCACTCTTATAGAAATGCAAAATGGGCTAATAAAGCTCAAATATTGTTCATTATTTTTAATGACCGTTGATCTTAATAAGTAGATTTTTACAATGTTTTGATTTTAATAACTATTTGTTTTTTATGAATACTTAAATGATTATTGTACATTTTTAATGACTGTTTGGTTTTTCATATTTAAATTGAATGAATATTCAATATTTAATGAATAATTTTAAAGGCTGTCACTTTTAATGACTGCTATTTTTAATTACTATTTGTATGATCAAAAATCATGACCCACCTCTAATCAGAATAATATTGTCCTGTTTGTTTGCTTAGAAGGAAAAACATCTGTAGATACGCCTGATATTTCAGTATCATGTTTGATTTGTATATTGACTTCCAGAAGAGCAGAATAATTATGGGTTACTGCTCTTAAACATCTGTTTATAATGTATTTTATTCATTTTGCTACATTTGTAGGGAAATGGCTTCAGAAATAAGTGTAATATTTCTGTGTAAACACTAATGCAGGTAGATGCAGTTCATGTTTGTGTACTGTTTTGTACATAAACAATACCAAATATTGGTATCAGCCAACAGGTCCTATGTCGGCTGTTTATCTAAAATAAAAAATGGACAAAATGCATCACATTGTTGAAAAACAGTAGACACAGCTGTTTCAGAGCGTCACCACAGATGACAGTTGGGGTAAAAACACAATAAAAATGAATAAATAAAGGAGGTGTGGAATTAACTGGATCTGTTGTGCTCCTCAGTGAACCGTATCATGATATCCGCTTTAACCTGATGGCAGTGGTGCCAGACCGCAGGATGAAGTACGAGTCCAGACTGGAAGTACTCAAACGTAACCGACAGGTTGTTTTGGAGAGCCTGCAGCAGGTCAGTTCTAGATAAACATGAGGGGAACATCTAATGCCATGTCGCTGTCAGTTTTAAACACACAACTTCTTGAAGAAACATGACATTTCACCAAACTTACATTTTACTTATCTGTTACAGTACTGTGTACTTATTTCTTTTTATTTTGCACATGATTGTGAAAATGTACTATCTTAGAGAACAATCGGAACAAGCGTTTTACCATGACAGGCTGTGAAGTGCAGAAAATACAAGGAGCCTAGAGTAAGGTGTTCCAACAGCTCAAAATTGAGCAACACCAGTATACTGATCAACTGATCATCTGGAGTCATCGGCTCCTGTTTCTTCACTTCATGCAGGCCTTAAGTTAGATGTGCTTTGTTGTGCTTGAATAATCCATACATGGGTCACTGTGTGACTGGTGGAATACTATAAATAATTGCAAAAAAAACAGATACATTTAGATCACAGCCAACAAAGCCAAATGCTTCTGTGAAGCTTTTTTTACAGATAATTTTTTGTCTGAAGGTGAATTAATTTATTTTGGTTAGTCCCTGTGACTCTGTACATCAGCCAGCATATTGCTTCAGTGCAAAAGGAACTCTGCACATCCAACAAAGCAGAACAACTATATGGGGATTTATCATTTTTTACAAGAGAGAAAAGGCATTATTCAAGAATGAGGGATTAATTTTTGGGTTTTAATGCTGAGGTCACCTCCTCCCACTCGGATTTTTTTATATAGTATAATGTTTAGGGACACAGTAATGTGTCAAACGTCCAAATTATTCATTAATTTAACTGGTTTTATGTGTGTGCGCACGCGCGCCTCTATGTGTATGTGTTCCAGGCGATTAAAGCTTCTCAGCCAGATGCTCAGCAGGAGCGTAAGCAGCCAGATAACTCCCCTTCTGAAGACACACCCACTTCAGTGAAAAAGGAGGAGCCAACAGACATACCTCTGAGTGCTGCACAAGCTCCCTCCACAGGTGGTGTTTTCTGTAATTAAAGTTTTTCTTAAAAGACTTGAGGCTGAAGATTTAGACAACATTTAAGGGCGGAAGTGGGACAAATCTTACATGTTATTATATTTTTTATGAAAAACAGATTTCGGCTTCTCCCTTTGACCTTCTAGTTTTCATCCATCATGGATAGAGGGATACATTTTATTTAGGTTTATTAGAAAAAGGAAAATTTGCTTTGTATAGGGTTATTTAGTTGTGTTTTGATTGTTTGGGTCAATGTTATTTTGGATATTGTAGGGTTGGGATTTTGTTTGAATTATATCAGTTCTGCTTTTGTTTCTGCTTATTAATTCCTATTGATTCTGCATTTTGGTTCTGTTGTGGAAAACAGTTGTTTAACAGTTGGAAAACAGTTGTTTATTCTGAATATTTTTAATGTCCCAGCAGTAATGTGTGTAAAAGGCTTGACTAAAACATTAAATAAATATTAGAGATGGGAATTTAACGCGTAAACCAGATTAATCACAGAAAAAATAGTGTTAATATTTTTAAAACTCTAACTCTTTACGTCATTTATCGTTTAAAGTTTCCAGTAAACACCAGGAGAACTGAGTCCCAGATCACTGCTGCATGAGCAGCCAGAGAGCGCAGTTCAGTGAGATTTGGAAGAAAAAATGGCTTGTGATTGTTTTTTGCCGATTTTGACTCTGAAGGGGAATATTTGCCTTTTGAAAAAATAGTCTCCCGGTTCAAATTTGGAGCACAGCTGTGTGGCCATGCAAGGCGAGAGTGAACACGTAGCACAAACACATGTTTATTTCAACACTTTGCCCATTGGGAAAGTGTTTGGAAGTGGTGAACCTGGTTGAAGTGTCTGTAGGAGAGCTGTTGGTGGAGCTAGAGCAGGGGTCTCCAACCTTTTTACCTCTGAGAGCTACTTTTACAAAATGAAAATGGCAGAGAGCTACTAATTTTTGTATCATGAAAATACGTTTTCAGCCGCTTATTTGTATGGGGATCTGCTGCGGTCATGGCCCATCTCCCATCATCTGAATCCGAATCTGAATCATCACCTTTGACTTCTCAACCTTGACAGCAGCTTAACTGTTTTATTGACAACTAATGGGCAAATAATGATTTGGTGTAATATGGGGGCGGATATGGTTGGCTATACATGCAAGTTGGTTTGCCAAGTGACTAAACAAATGTATGTATGTTCGTTAACACTTTGGCGAGCTACTTGGAGAGGGGTTGCGAGCTACTGGTAGCTTGCGAGACCCCTGAGCTAGAGGCAGCAGGAGAGGAGGAAAAATGGTCTGGAAGTAGCCGCACTAGCTTTCTCCATCCAGACCTCCGGAGGGGCGGAGTCTCAGCGCTGTGGCCGGAGTGTGTGAGAGAGAGCTGGGAGACATAGTGTATTAAAACTTAGAACTGTCTTATACTGTAACCTAATTCATAGGTTTGGTTCAGTCAGAGATAAAAATGTCATGACCCTTTTAGCCTAAGTTATAGGCTCGTATTCAATAATAAAAGGTAAAAAAACTGCTTCTTGTAATGTCTGTGTGTATGTGCGATTAAATGCGATTAATTAGATGAATTTCTTGCCACACAATGTAATTAATTAGATTTAACATTTAATCGATTGACAGCACTAATAAATATTAATGTTTCAGGGCAGGTCTTCTCCTAAAACCTGGCAGGTATGTAGTGTTTAAGCTGAACCAAAATTAGAAAAAAATATTGGGTACCCACTACTGGATTTTTTGTTATTGGTTGTAATTTGCAACCCATTTTTGGTTCCCAAACCTAGTTGTTTTTGCAAGTAATGAGGTGGGATTGCCTGTCCTGAATGTATTTATATCTCTCTCTATTTAGACTCTGAAAATGCTGTGAGTGTGTCAGCAGCACCCAGTGCAGCAGAGAAGCTCAAGATCATCCCAAAACCCTCAATTGTGCCAGCAGGGGGTGCTGTTCCAACTCCTCCTCCACCCGCCCCGCCCGCTCCACTGCCCATCGTCCAGCGTCTGCCTGCTTTCCTGGACAACCACAACTACGCCAAATCCCCCATGCAGGTGAGAGCCTGGGACAGGGACCGAAAAATGAATATCGGTACAATGGTACATCTGAACATCTGTACACTGGTATACCGGAACATCTACACCTGAACATCAGTACACTGGTAACATCTAAATCTGAAAATCGGTACACTGTGATACCTGAACATCTACATTTGAACATCGATACACTGGTATACCCAAACATCTGTTAACCTGGCCATCTACATCTGAACATCGGTACATTGGTATAATTGAACATTTGTACACCTGTAAATCAGTAAACAGATATACCTGAACATCTTTACACATAAACACAAGTACCCTGGTATACCCGAACATATGTACACCTGAACATCGATTTATCGTTATACCTGAGCATCTGTACACCTGAACATAAGTACCCTGGTATAACCGAGCATCTGTACACCTGAACATCTACATCTGAACATCGGTACCCTGGTATACCTGAACATCAGTACCCCTGAACATCGATATATCTGTATAACTGAGCATCCGTATACCTGAACATACACCTGTGTTCCCAAACATATGTACACCTGAAAGTCGGTACGCCTGTGTTCCCGAACATCTGTACACCTGAATGTCGGTACATTTGTATACATCTGTATACCCAAACATGTGCTCACCTGCTATCAGTACACTGGTATACCCAAACATCTGTACACCTGAGCATCAGTACACCAATATTACAGCCCACCTTTGTTAGCTTACATTACTATCCGTATGTGTGTGGGTCCGTGTCTGTGTGTACAGGAAGAGGAGGACCTTGCTGCTGGTGTGGGTCGCACTCGTGTTCCTGGACCCCCTCAGCCAGCCTACTCTGATGATGAGGAAGACTATGAGGATGAAGAGGAGGAGGAGTGTGCAGCTGCAGGAACATCAACCAGGTATGTATGTGCAAGATAAGAATGTGTCTTTACAAATGCAAAAATTGTTAAATGTTTGAAGTTTATCGGTGTGAGGTGATGGAAAACCCTCAGAGAAAGTATGCTAAAGATTAGCAAATGTTCTCCTGTCCTGTCAGAAAATGCACAGGCAGACAGTCAGGAACTGTGTAAAATATAATGTCCATGTAATACAATATAAACCGTGCAGATGTTGCACATAATGATACTTATATAGCACCTAGATAGGAGCTGTACACATTGTAAACTATTGCACAGTAACAATCATATTAAAAATAATAACAATATTTTGTATACACTTTTATTTCGAGAGTGTCACATGACTGAATCAGAACCACGAGTCTGAACTGTTTAACAGATTTCAAAATCAAGATTTATTTTAATGGACCCAAAGAAAAAATACAGATGATATAATATAAAATGGGTTGCTTTGTGTGATTTACAGATTCCACAGAAAGGCGAGTCTCAGAGCAAGGGCTGTGACCCGTGGCACCACCGGAGGAGGCGGTGTCTCAGGGGTGGAAGGTCAGCTGGCTCTGAGCATGCTCGCTGAGAAACTTAAGAAGGAAGTGCAGAGGAAGGACACATTGGCGACGGTGGCAGGCCCCACACCCCTCAACGTTCGAACAGAGGGACGTACTGGCGGGATCAGCATCACCTCCACTTCACAACCATCACCAACACCTAGCAACGAGAGCACAGATACCGCCTCCGAGATCGGCAGTGCATTCAACTCGCCACTTCGCTCACCCGCACGCTCACAGGTACACATTGGCAGTATTTTCATTTTCCACCATTTCCACAGAGAGCAAAAATAGATGCACTGTCTTAAACCTTTAAAATGCGCGTCAGTTACAACAGTCTGTTTGAAACTGATACAGTTTCATACAGCGGAACTGCACAGTATCTACGGGAGTGATATAATAGCTTATATAATAACTTTTTACATAGATGGAATTTGGTGGCATAAACCCAGAGCAACCATGTAAAACGCCAAACATTCCTTGAAAGATTACATCGACCAGCCTCCCTATACGCTCAATTCCCGAAAATGAAACATTTCTTAAGGCAGTTACTCAGTTTAGGAATTGATAATGAAATCGATAGGAAATCGGATTGATAAGAAGAATCGATAATGGCATTGACATCAATAATTTCTGATCGTTTCATATCCCTAATAATGCCACATTTTTGGGTCTATATACAGTGCCTTCCACTATTGATGGCACCCCTTGTAAAGATGAGTAAATAAGGTTATAAAAAAGGCACCTTTTGCAAACTCAACAAATCCCTCATCAAGAAATAATTATTTTCAACAAAACACACGTGGCACCATTATTGGCACGCTTGAAAATGATAGTGAACCCAATTAAACTGAAGCATATTTCCCACTTAATTTGTACTAGTGTGTCAGTACTTCCCAGCCTTAATCAATGACTTCCTGATTACCTGGGGTACAAATATGGAGTAACAGAGAGGACAAATTCCCTTAGTCATCTATCACCAGGGGAAAGACAAGGGAACACACAAAACAAGTGAGAGTGAAGTGTGTTGGGAATGATGTTTAAAAAATAGCAACATGCGTAGCTAAAGCGATAATTAAAGGCTGGATAGTCACCTGGAGCTTGTTTGAAATATTTGCCGGCAAAAGGCCTTTACCATCAGTTAACCACAAATATAAGCGCCACTTTCAAAACACTACCATGAGTTTGACTGGATGTTCTGTAGTTTTAACAAAATAAAAATGAAGGGGCAATAATTGTGCCACATGTGTATTTGTTGATAATTCTTTCTTGACAAGGGATTTGTTTTTCTCTGAAAACATTTATTTAACTTTTTTCTCTTTTTTTCAGCATGAGATGAAGCTACTTTGCCAAAAGGTGCATTTTTTTCTAACCCTGTTTACTATTCTTTACAAGGGGTGCCAATAATTGTGGAGGGCACAGTAATGGTGGATTATTATCTAACCCCTGTAGTGTGGTATTATAGATAATGTTGTAGTTCTTGATTTTATAATGTCACTCTACAGGCTCTCAATAATAGTAGGTCTAAGCTGTATTATCTACTGCCCCCAAAGACCACATGAGCCTGCAGACCTGTTATAAAAATAGCACAACTAACCAGTGCAGATCATCTAACATTTAATTTTATTTTATCATATTTGCATTCATACAGATTTGAAAATGGTAAACTCTGTTCTAGACCTTATAGGGTGATGTTAAAGAGACTAAAGTGGAACATTATCTAAAGGCGTAGGTCATTTTCTAGAGGGTATTGTCTAGAACAGTGTTTCCAATCACATGCCCATTGCAGTTCAGTAATGAGTTGTAAATTAGCTGTAATATTATCTAGAGCTTTAACTGAGCTTTAATTAAGTCGCAGGATTGCGACAAGACGTATTCATGACTAAAACAGACTCTATTTACAGATATCATGTAATGTAGCATTTGTATTCACTACCACTAATTGGCAGACATGTAGTACTTTGAAGATGAAAATTTTGCGGTTGAAACGAGCCTTGTGTCATTGACGCGGGAGCAGAGCAATAGTGAACGTCTGTTCTCAGTGTGCGTGTAAGCGTGTGGGATTTTAGATAACTTACTAGAAAAAAAAACACCAAATTGCTAATAAAAAGTTGTCCGTTGATGAAGTCTTGCGAGAAAGTCGTGCTCCAAGCGGTGGGCGTGAGTGAGCTGCGAGTCGCCGCTTCTCAAGCAGGCCCGGTTGTCGAGAGAGAGCTGGAGTTCCCGGCGCCACAATCAGCCGCGATCAGCGTGTGAGAAGGGAGTCTCGGTGCCCTCCGCTTGGAGCACGACTTTATCGCGTGTCTCCCAGTACAAAAGGCAAAACTTCCCCTTCAGATTCAGAATCGGTGAATATCATTCGCAGGACATCATACACGGACAACTTTTTATTAGATTTTTGGTGTTTTTTTTTCACAAATCCCACATACTCGCACACTGAGAACAGAAGTGCTTTCTTTCTCTGCTCAAAATTGTCTTGAGTCAAAGTACTACATGTCTGCCAACTAGTGGTAGGATATACAAATGCTGCATTACAGGATATTTTTAACTACAGTCTGTTTTAGTCATGATGACGTCTTGATATGATAATATAGCAATATTTTACTACTTTCTTCCGTTTTATTGTTGGTTTCCTCTTTCCTGATCATTATGGATGCGGATAAAAAGACAAAAGATAAAAAGAAAAAAAATAACTTCCAAACATCAGTTCTATATCAGCTGTTTCCTGAATAAAATTAAATGTAAGGTGGCTACGTCTTCATGATATCATAATATGCAAATTAGACCCCACATAAACTTTAGGTCATGCCCAACATTTTTCTAATTTACAATAAGTCTCTATATTTAACCCCTTTTAAGCCTTTTGAAATATTGATGTAAAAATCCAGTGTATAAAAAACCCCCAGCGCTTAAAGGGTTAACTTAGATTTACATTTGGACTGAGATGTTGCTTACACTAAAGGGTGTAATCTGGAGAATGGCATGGTTTTATCTGAAACAGGCCATGATGGTATTCTGTCCTCACAGGCTGCGACACGCCCCTCCAGCCCTGTGGCGTCCCACCTGAGCCGTGTTCTGTTCGGCGAAGATGAAGGGGTTCTGCGTTTGGACGCTCGGCACAACCGAGCAGTGCGGGACCTTGGAACCATGGTGAGCTCTTCAAGACTTCAATTGAAGGAGGATGGAACCATGCATGCACTGCCCCCTACAGGTCAGAAACTTCACTACATGTGTATATTGGTTTTGTTTATGTGTAAGTCTTGAGCCTCCTTCATTTTCTTTTTTATTTTGAATCACATTGTAGGTTCTGCCTTTGTCATATTGAATAGATAAATGAAATATACGCGAACAAAAGTGTGACTAGCTGCAAAGTGCTTGAAAATACACGGAGCCTAGATAAAGGAGTACACACATTATTCAGTACCACCAGTATACTGATCATCACCTGATCATCTGAAAGGAAAATATAAAGATATCGGGCTTAAGACGTTTGCACAGTGCTGTATTTACATTTTTTCTTTTTTCCATTTTGACATCAAAACACGCAAAAATGTCAGAATGTAATAATTTACAAAAATTTTACTTTTTAAATTACATTTAAATGAGCACATAATGTTTTTAGAAATAAATCATGTATTTACAGACTTATTCTGCATGGTTTCAGTGACTCAGCATTAGGTGAACTACTTTTATTCTGTTTTGGTCACGTGTGAGAGAGCGACAGAGATGTGATTACTGCTGGAAGTGCAATAACGAGGTCGATTTCCTTTGTGTTCATCAGAAGGAGCGTTTGATGGGGTGAAAAAAGCCAACGGCTTGGAGAAGACTGAAAAGAAAGTGAAGAAAGAAGGGAGTGCAGCAGGGGGGGAGGAGGGAGTGAAGGAAGAGACCTCGAAGGTGCTGAAAACAGAGGAAGGGGATAAAGAGGTGGTGGACAAAAAAACAGTCACAGAAAGCTCCACCTTCGCCGAGCCGGAGGCCATCAGCAAGCTGGCCGGAGAGAAATACAGTCCGAAAGTGAGGCTCGGATTAGATTCAGTCGTTTATTTTATCTGCAGGAATTTGGGGAAAATGCAGTTTTCCCATTTCTGACTTACTTGTTTTATTTTTACTTGTTTCACACCCCTTTCACACACACCCATGCTCACACACACCCCTTTCACACACACCCATGCTCACACACACCCCTTTCACATGCCCCTTCCACCCCCCACCCCCCCACACACACACTCACACACACCCCTTCCACACTCCCCTTCCACACATACCCAAGCTCACACTCGTCCTTTTCTCACATCCCACGCTCATCCCACAGTCACACTCACACTCCTTGCACACACACGCCCCTTCGACACACACCCACGCTCACACACGCCCTTTCCACACACACCAACGCTCACACACGCCTCTTCCACACCCCCACAAAACAAATATTTATAATTATAATTATATGATAAATATTCAAGTTATAATGATAACATTTTTATCTTGGAACATTTTTTATTCAATTTTCATTTTTTAAGTTTTATTCAAGATTGTGTTGCAGATGAATGATTAATGGGTCCTAGTTGTGTGTGTGTGTGTGTGTGTTATATTTAGCAGTGTATTTGTCTCTCTCTCTGCTGTAGGAGCTGCTGGCGCTGCTGAAGTATGTGGAGGCTGATATTGCGAATTGTGAGGTGTGTCTGAAAGAGGAGGTGGAAAAGAGGAAGAAATACAAGGTAAAAACTCTGCAGTGAACTTGAACGTTTCTGCAGAAAGTATCGTTAAAATACAGACTTAACATTATGACTAACAAAGTGTGTGTGTGTTTGTTTGTGGGTGTGTGGGTGTGTATATCCAGATTGATGACCAGAGGAGAACCCATAACTATGATGAGTTCATCTGCACTTTTATCTCCATGCTGGCCCAAGAAGGTAAACTTCTTTTCTCTTCTCTTCTCTTCTCTTCTCTTCTCTTCTCTTCTCTTCTCTTCTCTTCTCTTATCTTCTCTTCTCTTCTCTT
>JBBKCR010136303.1:0-22555 GCA_037577295.1 Ladigesia roloffi | reverse complement strand
TTATATAGAGAGCTAGAGAGAGGGAGGGAGAGAGAGAGCAAGAGAGAGGGAGGGAGGGAGAGAAAGAAAGAGACAGAGAGGGGTAGAGAGAGGGAAAGAGAGGGAGAAATTTAAGAGAGAGGAAGAGGGAGTAGGCTAGAGAGTGCAAGAGCAAGACAGAGAGAGAGCAAGAGAGATACAGAGAGGGAGATAGAGAGAGAGAGTTTGATGTTATGCAATGTCAATATCAGATTTGATTTGTCGTCCAGAGAGCCAGCAGGTTTTACTCTTCTTGTCGACACTTACTGCAAATCAGATAAACCAAAACATTATGTAAGAGGCTTGAGTTTAAAAATGCATCCTAATGTTACAAGACTCATTAGAAATGGCCAGACATACAGCAGGCCTATGCCTTCAAACAGTTCATGCTGCAGTGAGATGACTCACTGAGAGCGTGTTTAGCATTCTTTGCTGTGGAGAAGAATTCTCCTACAGTGCCAGTCTGCTGACTGATATGTGTCTTCATGTTTTTACCATTGCAATGACACCGTTACATTACCAGCTTACAAGTGTATAGAGTTTGTATTTTGGCATATAATATAAACAAATGGTGTAATACAAACTTGATCATCTGCTTGAGGGGTCTAAAGTGCATGATGTGTGTGACTGGCTGAAATGTGCAGTCAGGTCAAAAGCAGCACTAATGGAGTATGATTAAATATCCAACTGTTTTTGTTGGGTTTGTTTGAGTGTTTAGCTTGTGATTCTTCACCTGCTGCTCTCTTCAGATTATCCAAACATCCCAGTTGATGAAGGGAATCGATCTGCTAAACATATTTATGGACTTTGTTAGAACTTTCTTTGGTTTATCTTATTCCTTTCGTTATCATGTGTCAGCCCCTTTCTTTTTCCGTTTGTATTATTTCTCTGAGATACACAAGGTGCATGTAGTTGCTGCCCCCTGCTGGTTACTACTGCATAAATTGAAGAAAGCAAGGTTGTCACACCTCACCACAGCACAACAGAGTACACAGTGTGAAATTAAGCATATAATATATTAGATAATTGTATCAATAAATATATAACACATTATAGTCTCTCAACTACATTTTTCATCTGTGTTGTATCTAAAAATAAATGAAATGTGTACAGTAAAACAGCAAAGATTAAAATGGAACTATTAAAGAAAGACAGCATATATTGTTCAGTATAACAGCTCTAAAATACAGACAACACAAATGAATACAATTACAACTAGTTTATAGGCCTAACATTTGGGAAATATTATATTTTTGTCATATATTTATTAAACTGACAAGTATGCACAGTAATGATATATGTGTAAGTGACCGAAGCTGCCCTGTTTTACTCCAGTTCATTAATTTCCAAACTGTTCAGAATATCTGCCTCCTCCTCCTCATCCACCATTAGAAGGCAGGTCCAAGCAATAGCTCTGGTCACAACATATGGATCACAGTTGGAAGCGGGACGGCGGTCCTCCAAATAGCCTCGCATTTCCTGGGCCACGTGGCGAGGGATGCGGACGCTGGCACCCCGGTCAGCCACCGCTGCTGAAAACTCATGGATTGAGGAGGTCTCATGGAGACCTGTGAGTCGCCGCTGGTTGTCCCGACCACCGTGAGGGTCATAGACTTGGATGTGCTCAGCATGGCGCAGGCGAAGTTTTTCTATGGCCGTCTCAATGTGCCTGACATGATGGAGAAATGTGGGAGAAAGGTGAGAAACCACATGGAAACATGGTTTGATGTGTGTTATAAACCCGACAGCACTCTTAGATTTCCAAATTCACCTCCGGCGCCACTTCACCTCCTCTTACAGAACGTTGTTAATCACCTGCTCAGCTGAACCCTAAATAAACCAAGTTTTTCTGATTCTGTCGAAATAATAATGACCACAATTTTAAAGCTTTTCAAGTTGCAATCACCTGCTAAAGTCTGAAAAAGTCCCGTCAGATGACAGAGTTTTTGTGGAAGCAAGTTTACATGTCCCCTACAGGAAACTCCTAAATTGCATATTTTTCTTCAGATTTTAGTACAGTTAATTTGGGAAAAAAGAAAAAAAGTCATTTTCCCATGCCCCAAGGTTTTGCTTATGACTATTACAAAATGATTTCAGGAAGATTCTAGGGTGCTTAACATGTTTCAGATCATTTCTGAACAGGAACTAGGATCTTACAAGTCCAAGGGCCCCTGCCAGAGGCGATCCTAGGGTCTGTTGGGGCACCAAGCAAAAATAAAAAATAAAGGGGGGGGGGGGGGGGTGCTCTAACCAGTTTTTGTCCATAGTTTAAAGCTCTCGTTCGCCATCAAGTGGTGTGGGGGCCACAAGCAGCTGCCTGCCCTGCCTGCTGGTAAGATTCGTCTCTGGCCCCTTCACACTTGAGTAATTATAAAGGATGGAAAGTTGCGAGTGAGGGTGTTTATATCTGTCCATACTAAGAACAAACACTTTTACAAACACAACAATACGAAAAATGAAGTTAAGGAATTAAATTGTAGTCACAAATAAGCAGAAACTAAATGGAAAATATTCACTCAAAGAAACAAAAAAAATCACAGTTAGAACAAAACAGTGATAACGAATACCCAGCAGGACAACAGGACATTCAGGCTACAGGAGAAACCATACCAGACCAACACTAGGTATGTATGTACAGTGAAGGAAAGAAAACCAAGTAACTCCTGAGAACAAGAAGAGGGCGAGGTTACACACAAGATTTTAGCTGCTTTCCAAAAGCTAGCGTGCAGTTTCTAAAAAGCACTTTCTAACGTTTGTGTTGTCCAAAGCAAAACGTAATGGTCTACCAAAAGCTGGTTCGAATGGGTAATATGTAATAGATAAAACACAGCAACAGAAAGTTGGCTTTTTTGGGAATGTTATTCTATCCTTTAAGTTAAACAAATGGTTCCGTCAGTTTGCTGAAAGCAGCTTCACCTCACACCTTGCATTCGGTTTCAGAGAAAACAAGTACAATAATACTTGCCCTAAAAACTTGCAAAGTATACTCCAGTATGGTCTTCAAAAATATTTTTTTTCAAAAAATCACGGCTATGCTCAAAACTGTAATGTTACAAAAACAGCATGTTACAATTAAAGGCGAATTCACTTAATATGGCAGTAGGAGGTTTTGGATGTTGGGTCAGATATGGAAGGGGAGAAAAATCAAGTAACTGTAAATGTATGAAACTGTAAATGTAAGACATTTTAAATGTGTCAAAACACACATTTATTCTTAATAAAATAACTTACTAATGAGTGAGAACAGGGACCTAATGTACAACTAGTAGTAGGCCATTCCAACAGGAACCTAAAACATGGCTAATTAACTACTTCAGTTGTGCCGATGACGATGTCTCATTTCCACAACCTGCAAATTGTCATGTCATAACTTTAAAATCACAATTTATTAATTTTATTCCCATCTCATTCCCACAAAGTTTTTAACTGGAGTCATTACCATTTGTAGCTTAGTTATTGGAATAGGATGTCACCCTAGAACCAAGTCGGAGTTAGAAAAGAGTTGTACAAGTTCCCAGAAAATCTCCTAATGTAGTTATAATGAGTTAGACGTGATGAAATTCTCCTAGAATGCCCTGTTTATCAACAACCTATTCATTGTAAACAATGACTTAAATTAAATAATCTATCATTTCTTTTTGTGCTGCTCTTAAATGACTTTAAATACAGACAAAACATATAAACACAAACAATAGTAAGGTAGTCTGAAATGTGCATGTGTGAAACCCACAATTAGATTAGATTTTGGGGGGGTCATATCACATAAATTCCCAAATCTACTGAAATGTACTCCCCTACCAGTATATTGCAACTATGATAAGCAACCATGCAAAGTTTTATTCATGTAGTAATGACGCAAAAGTCAAAATTCAGATGTTTTACTCACTTCAATCCCCCCTCGGCTCTGGTGGCCTCAGTGCTGAAGTTGGTGTGACAGCCAGCTCCATTCCAGTTTCCTGCCATAGGTTTTGGGTCCAGTGTGCTGACCACACCAAAGTCCTCACTTACTCTGTGTAGCAGGAAGCGTGCCATCCACAGGTGGTCTCCTATCTCAGTCCCCTCACATGGGCCAATCTGGAACTCCCACTGCACACACAAGCACAGCAAAAGATGCTTAACCATGCATGTAAAGCCCAAAGCGCATAATGCACTCAGTATTCAGAGCATGGAGATGTTCAGTGATGTGTACCATTGAACCTCACACAACGTGTCCTGCATTCAGATTGAGATTTTTTGCTGTAGCTCAGATTGAAACAGGATTTGAACCATGACAGAGCACCTGAGAACTCTTTAAACTGCTCCAACAAAAACAAGGACTTCATCAGTGCCACTTGCTTACTGTTGGGGAATTTATTGTTATAAAATTTCATGAAGAAATAATTAATTAGATGACATGGGCTTATGGTGTCACCCCAAGGATGTTGGTGTTGCTATGTATGATGTTTAATTAATAATATCATATATTATTAATAATAATTAATAATAATTACTATAAACTAATGGTGGAACCCGGGGACATATTAGGCCTTCAGCAAAGGCTTAATGATATCTAGGAACTAAAAAATAAATGTGTTCACTTTAGAGCTCATTTATATTTAAACCATGTAGCGTTTGAATAATGCACCATTATCAAGGTTTTGTCAGAAAAAAAGGTAAGAGAAATTAGTATTTTTTTTCCTAGATTATTAATAAGCTTATTTCTGCTTTGTTTGTGTGAAAGAATAATAATGAATTGAGGCCAAACTGTTTGTGTCTCCTCTTGATAAACAGGTTCCTTTTTAAAGGAATCTACCACCTAATTTGCTATTGAAACCAGATTCAGATTAAAGTGGAAGTGAAATCAATCCCAGATTTTGGGACCCATTTTAAGAGAAAAAAGGCCTATGTCACTGTTTGTGAATACATAAATAAAATCCCCTAGATACTTTAGATAGGTTATTCTTTTTCTTGATTTTTGGTATTCTGCAAAATGATGTAATGTATTATGCTTGTATAGATTAGAGGGATATTATTACCTGAGATGGCATAACCTCTGCATTGGAACCACTGATTTTGATTCCAGCGTACATGCAGGCTTTATAGTGAGATTCCACAATGTCTCTACCAAAGGCCCGATCTGCACCCATGGCACAGTAATATGGACCTGAGGTTACAGGAAGAACATAGTCAGGGCACACAGACTGACAAGAAACATTACTTGTGATAATTTTTTTTAGAAAGAACCCATACCTTAATTATTAATATTGTATTGTAGTACACACCATGCACCAAATGTCTTAATGCTTCTATTTGATGAACTAGAATATCATTAATGCTAAGAGACGAAACATACTGTGTTAACTTCATATGAGAATAAATGGGTCTATATGTGGTTCAGTTACTAACAAGCTTGGCCAAATCTCCAGTTCTCAGTGGTGTTGGAGTTAGGGTAAGGGTTGAGATTAGGACCAGAATTAGGATTAGGTTTACTCTTATGACAATTCATTAGAGTTACAATTGTTTTTGAGAACTAGGTAGAGATTAAATTTAGAGTTCGTTTGATTGTTTAAGAGTTAGGAAACATTTCTGTATTTTATAAACATGGAGGGTAGTAATTTAGTATTATTTAAGGTTATGTGATTATCTAGGAAGAATCTAGGATGAAAAAAATCCCATTGTAGTGCTAGGTTCCTCTATGACAGTGGTAGTATTTACTATTATGCTGAGTGGTTGTATTTTTATATGTAAAAGAGGACATATTATTGATGAACTATTGACTTAGAATAACAAAAATGTTTCCTCTCACCTTGTGGTTTAGGGTAGCCTTTTGTGGGCCAACCATAAGGATGTCCGTCCATGCCCAGCAGGGTGTACTCTTGCTCTATCCCAAACAATGGGTGAGACTCCTTCACTTTCTCCATGATCTTTTTGCATGTGTAACGGTGATTCATGTCTACAAGTAATTAAAAATAAATTCTAACTCCAACCTGTGATGATTGAGACATATTAGTCAGTAACTACAACAGATCATTCAGCAACTACAATTAGTTATTCAATAAATACTATGAAATGAATATGTTTTGAAGGACTGATGTGTGGAGTGACTGGAATTGCTCATCGCTCATTCGTCTGTATCAAAGTGTAAAACAGAAAACCAATTGACATAATAGACAGTGAGATGAGGCTGAAACTGTACATTGATTCGTATGGATCGTATTTTGTCGTTTTCCATAAACACTCCAGAATAATTGTCCAGGGTGTTCATGCCTAAGGATTCAGATGTGGTCCTTCGTACCTGCGGGTTTGCGGTCATATGTGAGCACCTCACATAGCACCAGCTTATTGGGGTCCAGTGTGAAAGGGTCTCTGAACATACGTACTGGAACCAGAAACATGTCACTGTTTTTACCCTTAGCCTGGCCTGTGCTAGATCCATCGAAGATCCACTCTGGAATATCTAACACAAAATGCATCCAATAAATGATGATTTAAAGGCTGACCAGATAAGGCACACTTCACATTCACTTTTAGCAAACAGGGCTCTAAATAAGAAACCTATTATATGTATGAATGTACAGATAGATAGATAGATAGATAGACAGACAGACAGACAGACAGACAGACAGACAGACAGATAGATAGATAGACTTACAGACAGGCAGACAGATAGATAGACTGACAGACAGGCAGACAGACAGTATTTGTCTGAATACGGTATTCTTAAAAAACACCTTATTTGTGCCTTTCCGAAAACCATATTCGGATTTTGGCCCCACCCTTAATAGATAGATAGATAGATAGATAGATAGATAGATAGATAGATAGATAGATAGATAGATAGATAGATAGATAGATAGTTTCGATGAGAGTTACAGTACCATCTAAACCACTTGGTTCAGAAGGCAAGGTTCGAGTCTTGCATCGCAGCCCCTCCCCAGAACCATCAATCCAGACGTAGGTCACCTGACACAGCCCTCTCTGAGACAGGCTGAAGTAGTGAGAGCGCAAGGTCTTGTTCAGCTGGGAGCTGGCAGGTATTGACGAAAACATGGCAGAGCGGACTGAGAGGACTGAGAAGAACCGAAAGCTGTAAAAAAAATTCTGTCATAAATACCTTCAGTCCCTTGCCTGAAATTTAGGCAATTGTTTCATTTTCTAGTATATAAGATAAAAGGAAAAAGAGGATGCACAAATACCTCAGACACACACTGCAAAATGACTAGAATATTTTGATGTAGGCTACACATCAAATCATCGTATCATGACGCCAGTATGATAGCACACTTACTCAGAGAGGATGAAATGTGTTAGTTCTTCTTCTTGTTGCACTCTACCCCAGTCAGTTTGTACAACCTGTTTGAGATGCTGTGCGCTACTTTTAAATGTCCCTTGTGACGCAAAAGGAACACCTGCTGAAGGATAATTACAGCTTACTTAAGTGAAATAGATATTACAAGGTGAAGCGTATGGTGTCACAGGCCCTAACTACACAACCAATACAACACCTATCTGTCTGAATCCTCGAGTACATTTTGAAAGAATAAATGAACAGTTGTCTGGTGCAGTTTTGTTCCTATAATATCTCCGATTAAAAATTACAACAGCTGCTTTGTATAAGTGTTACTCTCCGCACCTGCATCACTTTTGTGTGGGGCTCAAAATCAGTTTAATCCATAGTGTAAATGTCTCTTTACATTTGGCCTTAAAGGGAAATGTAAACAGCTGAATAAGGCTAAAACTCTGACTTGGTTCTACAGTGCACATGAATACATTTGGGAAAACGCCCACTGATACGTGACTGTCAGCTGAAATACAAATCCCACTAATTTGCTGAGGCCAGTGATCCACTCCATTTATTCAGCACACAGTCACACACTCTACTGTACTGGGACTCACAGACACTGATGACAGAGCTCTTTTCTCATTTGCAGAGTCAAGCAAGGGAATACATGGAGGGAGATGGAGAGATAAGGCACAGAGAGAGAAAGAGCTATAGAGAGATGGGGAGAGAGGGGGAGGGGGATAGAGAACGAGGGAGCGAGAGGGAGAAAAAGGTACAGAGAAAAGGGATAGAGAGAGTGAGGGACAGAGAGAAAGAAAGTGCACAGAGAAGTTCAAAATGTTTCATTTATTCCAGCTCATCTTCACTTCACAAATAAACAATGGAGCACATGTACTGCAAATGCTGACAGAGGACGGAGTCCTTCTGTAGAAAGATATATTGACTCTGCTGAACCGGCAGCACTTATTTTATTTGATATTATACCTCTGTGTTTAAGTTTAAACTAAACCCAGAGTTGAAAAGGTATTTGCCTCTTTACAATTTCCTTTATGTGATTTTTGCATTTAATTCAGATCTTCCTAATTTAACTAGCAAATTCACATGTTAAACCACTTTATTTATTCAGTGCAAAAATGACCCAATACCACTTTTACCAGGTTTTTGAGAAAAAGTAATGTCTTTTATGTGTTGACCTATGACCAAATGTATTTGCGTTCAGTTACAGTAAACACGCCCATTAGTTGAGAAAGATTTTCTTTTTTCTTTTTTCTTTCTATCACATTCTGTTTGTCTTATATTACATTTTGAAAGGGCTCTACATGCACACGTGTTAAAGCAGATTTGTTGTGACAGTGTAGATGTTACTGAGGAAGTTCAGTGTAGATGTTACTGAGGAAGTTCAGTGTAGATGTTACTGAGGAAGTTCAGTGTAGATGTTACTGAGGAAACACACCCAGTCGGACAGTACATAGTGACCTCTAAACTTTGAACTTGCTTTGATAAGAACAAACAAGTGTCAAAGAGATTAAATAATTTATTAGTGTTTTGTAATTTGATTATTACGTGTGTTTTCAGTAGTAACTCGCTGCTCACTTTGTTTGCCATGATGATCTTTAGCTTAAATGGAGGCTGGCAGGTCGGAATGAATCATTCTACCACCTGTAACCTGTCATTTCAATACCACTGCCATTACAGTGCACCAAAACTCTTCTGTCTCATAAATCTTCAACGAAGGACTTTCTTACTTTGTACCACCTACAGTACCAGTCAAAAGTTTTAGAACACCCCAGTGTCTCATGCTTTTTTATTAAAACAAATCACTCCAGTGAATATCATGGAATGTTACAAAGGGCAGTGCTGAACTGCGAGAGGTTTAAAAATTGTAACGATACCCAGAAGAGGGAAATAATTCTGAAGCTCCATGCAGGACCTCTGGTATGTGCCAAGTTGGTTGTGTTTGTCCTACAGCAAGATAATGTCCTAAAACGTAAGTCCGAGCTATTCCAGAACTACAGAACAAGATGGTACGCTGGCCAGAAGTCTCCATATTTAAAATCCATCTAGCTCCTTTAGGATGAACTGGACAGAGAAGTGAAAGCAAAGCAACCTGTAAGTGCCGCACATTAATGGGAACTTCTGCAAAGTAGTTGGGAAGAACTTTCTGCAGAATGAACAATGAGACATTGAACCACCTGAATTTCATTACAAAAAAACAGAAACACTGGGGTGTTCTAAACCTTTTGAGCAGTAGCGTACTTGCGGGTGTATATTATTGCATCAACTTTCTAAATCAAGAGCCAAATATTTTAGGATAGTGGATCACTCTCAACCTCTCTTAATATTCTTAGGGGATCAACAACAAATGCATTCTGATCTGTAATTGTACACTGTGAGATATAGAAATAAAATGGAGCCAATGAGGGAAAATGCAAGTGAGATCTTCTAATGAAGAAAATATTTAGTATATGTGAAAGATATTGTATAATGGGATGATTTGGATACTGCAGGGCAAAAAAAAAAAATAATAATGCAAACAAACACATTAGTAGATCAGAATGGTAATGTATTGTAGCCATACACTGGTATATGGATCTTCTGAGGTTCTTGGATTTCCAACCCTGTTGATGGAGGCCTGCCTCCCTGTACATTTAAGTGCTTTGCATGCTTTAAAAGCCCCATATCACTAAAAAATGACTTACCCTTAATTTTTTTAGTAAAATTGTAATGTAGTACATTAACACTGTTAAAGTTTCCAATGGAAACTTTAACTGCAAACCTGAAAGCATAAAACACTGAAGAAAACTGTAAAAGTTCAGCTCAGTAAGGTGTTGACGAGTAATGAATAGTCGGATCAGGTGCAAACGGAGCAAAGCAAACTAATTAGAAGTAGGGGATCTCCAGGACACAAACTGGGTATCACTGCTTTTTTTCAAAATCCATTCAAATGCACTTTGGGGAGCCTAAAATGATTTTTCAGTGACATTATGTCAAATAACCTTTTAGGGCACATTTTATTGTGAAGAATCACAAATGCACCAGTTACATTCATCTTTATCCAGTTACAGGTGTTTGTGTTAATTTATGGACTCATGTGTCGTAGCTCTAAGCATGTTTTCTTTCAGTTCATGTTAAAGTACTCAAGCTCACCCCACAGGTGTATTTCATTTCTCATCACTGCTGTTCTCAGCTCTCTTACTATGGTGGCATCAGCAGATGTAATGATGTGACAGCTGGTTGTTGTGCTGTTGTGCTTTGCAGTGCTGTTACAGACCAATGCTGTGAGGAGAGGCTCAAGCTGAGGCAGCAGCTTTGGGAAGCACCAGCCCTACGGACGAGAAGGGATGATGGGTAATTGCCTATATTCACCATCTAGAGGACAGAGCTAAAGATACGGTGTCACTCACTGGTCTGCTCATTAACTCTGGGAATAGCGGTGCGAATGTGAGGCGTGTGAGTTTCCCAAAACAGAAATGAGGAGGTGGCATGGCGCCACAAATGTATTCCACAGTGCCACACTCATAGCTTAATGGAAGCTGGGCAATAGACAGTGGTCAAAATGTCAGTGATAACAAGACTTAGTTATGATGGGCAATACCGACTAAACACCACAAGGACCAGCTGATTTCAGCATAGTGAAGAACGTCAATAACAAGATGTATTCCATTCTAGGGCTGTAAAAGATATTAATGAGATATACTGGCCATTTGGTTTGAGCGCCAAGGCTTTTAAAAATACATTTTGGGGTTTTGATGCATCGCTGTTTCTGTGATTAATTGAAAGCCATTTATCGGGCTACAATAGTGTACAAACCACCCATTCATGATGGCAGAACATATTTAGACATTAGCCTTAAAGGCACAATAAAAAATAATTTAGAAAATGCCATTGTAAAACTGAACTATGACTGACTTTGTACACAAACACAAAAGATAAAAGTGGAAAAATGATAGTTGTAAAATGGAAAATGAAAAGGATTAATTATTAAGAGACGCCTACCTTACCCACACTCCAACATTTATGTATCTTCACTGGTAGTTTTACCAGAAACTCTAATCATGTACATTTGCTTTGTAGATTAACATGTACATGTAGGTTTTGTTGACCAAAACATCTGAGAGGTGCATCCTTCTCAGCATAGCTATAAATCCTGTTTAACCACTTTAATCCATGAGCACAACACACACGTCCCTCATAGTCTTAGACCTTTATTCACTTTACTAATTATGAAATAATTATGAAATAATCTGCTGCTCTATTGAGCAACACAGGAGTCTCCACAAAAACATAGTCGCTGTTCCTTTTAAAATTGAAATCCCAATAAAAACGACACAAAACATCTACCATAGAATTCCTTTTTGCCACCATATCTTTTCCACAGAGAAAGTTCAAACATAACACACACTGATCCAAAGAGACATGATACAATGCATACAATGATGTGCATGCAGTGACATAAACAGCATATTGACACCCTGTTCACACAGTCATTTTAGGTACAGTATAAGGCAATGCGTAGCATAGCATAGTCATATTCTCACTATGATAACTTCATACTGATATCAAATTTGAGGTTCATCCAAAGTGGTCCTTCTCTGTTCCTCATGCTTTTCTAACAATTCGGCCACTTTTCCTCCAGTCTCTTCCATCTGCTCTCATGGACTTGCTTCTGACCCTCCATGTGCCTTGGCAAACTCGAGCGCTGAGGAGAGAGAGGCATTGCGTCATCAAAACAAATGAGCAGGCGCAATACATAAAAAGGCATTTTTAGCTGGAACAGTTCAGCATTGTGAAAATAGTTAATGACATCAAGTGTTTCTGATGCTGATGGTGTACTCATCCTTATAGGTAATAATTATATACATATTCAAGAATATTCTTGAAGGTTTACATCCTCTTCATACTGTCTTTTGAAATGTATGTATGCAATATTATCCACTCTGGAAGGTTTAGATTCAGCTCCCAATTATGTTACATTTCTGGAATGTCTCTACTGTCTGATTCACATCCTATCGTCACTACTGTCACTTTGCTATATTATCTATTTATTGTACTGTTTCTGTCATTCCTTGCACTTTGTTTACTGCTACTGTCATGTGCAATAACTGTACTAATGGGGCAACACTTCCTACCGGAACGTTTACTACGTGACTAAACCCCTTAATTTTACCCCTAAAAATTTTTTACCGTAACTTTCAGGAAATGAAGGAAAATTAAGGGGAAAAGTGCACAGATTAAGGCCCCCTTATTTTTTCACATGTGCCCTTTAAATAACCGAACCTCCTGAAAAAAATGCCATTTGTTTAGGATTAAGGGGCTTCACATTCATACTTAAATACAATTTTAAGGTAAAACTGAAGGATCGGTTTACAAATTAAGGGCAACTTAATTCAAATGTAGGTTTTTGGCATGTTTTTAGGGGTACATTAAGCACATTTAAGCACATTTTAAGTACATTGTGTTTCATAGTGATACTGTCACATACACTACCACAACAAATGTGTTTAATGTTGGTCTATTTTTCTATAGTTTCTATCATAGCTTGCCCTCAGTTTGCTGTATGTTCCAGTCTGTGGAGAAACGTTTCATCACACCATGTATGTGTTCACAGATGCTGATGACTATAAAATAACCTTTAACCAGGGGTGTTGCAAGACATAAACCTTTACTTGGGGACAGGCTCCCCAAACTCCATTACCCATATATATTTTAACGGAGTTGGACGGCGAGAGCTCTCCCAGCATGCACTGCTCCCTCCTGGAACTGTTATTTGTTGTTGTGTGTATTTGTGGGGTTATTACCTGCGTAGTGTGGGTTCTAAGTGTGTTATTGTGTTTTTTTGTAGTGTTTATGTGTGTTTTGGGTTGTGTTTGGGGTTGTTTTTATGTGTTTTGGGGTGGAACACAGTCTCAATAAAAGTTGTGGAGAATTTCTCCCTTTGAGCTCGCCAGCTCTCGCAAGTGCTCATTCCTTTTCCTTGACGCTCTTGATCCCTGGATCGTTTAGATGTATTTTGAAAGCCTGTTACATATAAAAATGAGCTGTAGTATGTGCTAAAACAGCTTCCCTTATTTATTGCTTAGCTAATTGTTATTGCCCCATTTACTATTAAAGATTTATTAATGGATGCATAAAGATAAATGAAGATTGTCAATAAGATTTATGGCAGAAATTACATATCTGAATATGCAAAAAAAATGGCTTCAGTTGTCAACAAAAGTATGTTGCAACACTTTTTTGTAGATATAATCAGTCAATTAATTATTTTGTTGCTATAAACGGAATGTAAGAATTTACTTGGGCATAGCAGATAAATACTAGGATATTAAAAAAAAGTAAAAACATAAAAAAATATGATTAATTAAAATCTTATTCTGACACAGTGCCTTATGACCTGTTTTCTCGTTTTTGCCTTAAATATGTACTTAAACGATTAATAAAAATCAGGGGTAATGGATTATTAATAATGCCTCTACTGAGTTCATCCTACAGCAATCGCGCACGTGCATGCATCCTGTCCCACCCATCCCCTCCCTTACCTGGAGCACCAGGTGAGTGGGGGAGTGCGCTTGCGTGGCCGTGACGCCTGTCTTCGGTACTGCACGAGACCGCACACCAGCTCGTGCGCGATCATCACATAGAGCAAGAAGATGAGCATGGCAGGGTCCATGCTGCTGCCGCAGGTCCCTCACTCACAGTCTGGTGGGAGAATAATCGTGAAGGCATTTTTTCCACCCGTATTCTGAAAAGGCCACCCTGTGCCGTGATTGGCTAATAACATTCAGTTTCCTGCTTTCGGATTGGTTAATAAAATACTGAGCTACTATCTGGTACCAGTTAGCGCTTTGTGTATAAACCGTTTAAATATATGTAGGTGTGTGTGTTTTATTTTATTAGATAACGCCCATTAGACATTAATTAACTACAATGACATGTAAAACAAATAAATACATTGATGTAATTCCTTTTAAAGTCAGCTCTTTAGCAAGAGGTAGGACTGATCTTGTTATGGGTAGGTGAATGAACCCAGTATAACAGTTTATCTGCTCTCCGAAACCATTCTCCCCAGTTAAATTGCCCGGTCTGTGAAGGTAAAACGGCACTCACCCAGCGGGGTGCACCTCTCGGACTCTGCGGAGATGAAGGACCCATTTTAATCTGCTGGTTTTATTTTATTAATCTTGACCCACATATCAGCAGTTCACAGTGATGGAGCTGCAGGCAGAGCTGTCGGTGAGGTACCAGACAAACGGAGGAGACGTTGCTGTGGAGACCGTTGCTATGGTAGGATGTCGTCATTCACTTTTTGTTTGAGCATCTTGTGTTTGAGCAGCATGCAATACTTTTTTTTTTGTTTTTTACAAAATGCCAGCCTGAATTAGGGCCACAAACACCCCAATACACTCAGAATGTGACACTCAATGACTAACAGGAAGCTTACTTTAGATTTCTTTAAAAGAATGCCACAATAATAACATATGTGGTATTAAATATTTATAATAGACATTGTGTCTTGCTACAGACCAGGAGGGTGGGCACCACTTGTCTCTGCCCCCCTTGGTCATGCCTGTTAGGAATGCATACTTAAGCTTCCATTTATACTTGTTTTATACTGTTTCCACAATTCTCTACAGCACTGCATTCAGTCATTACACATTTCACTTATATTTACACTATATATTGTGCAGAGATATCCACATACTCAGGACAGGTTTGGTCAAACCTTACACATATTTATACTTCTTTATTTGCACTGTTTTGTATGTCGCAAAACATCTTATGTTTATTGCACTGAACTTTGCACTTTCATCTCACTGTATTCTTGTATATGGTTTAGTTTGAAGTGTCGTTTCAGTGAGACTAACAGGGAACTTGCCTTATATTTTTTTAAACGAATGCCACAGTATTAGCACATGTGATATTACATATTTTTTTATAGTCATCAGGTCCACCAGCAGGACCACATCAACAAAGACGAAACTATTTACAAATATGGAAGATTTAACATTTATTAATAGATCCCAGCATTCTCACAACAATCTTCATCTCGTTATTCTAGTCATGATATCTTACACAACGTCCTCTTTATACTAGGGACATTTTTATACAATTAGCCTCCACAGTCCACATAGTCCACATTCATATCATTAAAAAAAATAACAAGACTCTGAATAAACCTGTTGTTTGGGCTTGTATGTGACTGTATGTGATTGGGTTAAGATACTGTATATAATAAACTAAAGAAATGAAAGACAGCAGAATAAAGTAGAACTGAAACAGTGAAACATCTCTCTGGTGTGTGTATGTGATGGTGTATGTGACACCAAAAGGGCAAAATAAGCAGTTCCTCAGTTTTCACATCCAATTCACATGAAAGCCATCAGCCCATCACCAGGACAACCCTAGGGCACCTCCTCCTGCACTTACAGAGACAGCAAACATGTGACAGATTCATCAGTAATATATTCACTCTTTTATATTTAAGTGAAAAGCACAACCTTCCAGTCCAGCTTTACAAAAAAGAGATGAGAAGCAGATAGAATACTCACCTCATAAATGGAAGGAACAGTCACTTGATTGTCCTGGGTATACAAAATGACCAGCGGTAAATATTAATACATTATTTGGTTATTTCTTTTCACAACATTGTCCCAGCACAGTAACACACAAGTTTGAACTAAACTGTTAGGCTCCCAGGATTAATAATATTCTGTTTCTCTTACTCTCTGTCTCTTACTCTCATACACCCCCCCCACAGGATTTACTGTAGGTGAACAGACACTTACTGTTTGGCTATTCATACAGTTCATTTGTAAAGCCTGTATGAGCTGCAGCAGTGGTGGAACTCTGTGCTTGAGTATGGGCTTGGTTACGCTTTTTCAGGTAGAACACCAGTAAACCACACACCATCACAACCAGCAGAATGGTTACTACGGCAATGGCAACTACTTTTCCTGTGTTGTCAGGTGATCCTGAGGGAAAAAAAACATTGATTTCACAACCAGGTTCTATTTTTGAAAACATTTATTTTTCTCAAGAATGAGAGTTGCAGAGAAAAAAACCCCAAACCCGTGGCTGTTTCTGTCTGCTGCCCAGCACAGTCGACTCCAACAGTGTAACCAAAGTCATCTAAAGCAAGAACACCCTTTGTGCCTTTAATTCCTTCAAACACAATCTGTCACACACACGCACGCACACACACACACACACACACACATGCATATGGGTATAATGAAATGTTTTGTTTATTTTCTAAATGGAAATTAGTATTGTTTATTTGCTGTCATTTATATATTCTACTTCTATAGAAGATATAGCCTTGGAAAATGTTGTATTTTATGTCTTCCGATATTCAGCCAATAAATTGTACACTTGAAATTGCACTAAAATTGCATAATTGCATCTTTTTTTTCACACTTCTTTTTCCACAGGTGTCTTTTGCACTGTAATTCATGTTTATAATAATCACACTGTTGCAAAAATATTGTGAACTGGAAGCCTACACCAGACAACCATGAATTTTTTGAAAGTTTACGGAAAGACATAAACAAAAAAATAAATAAATAAAAGAAATAGTTTATTTTGGTTTAAATAGAAAACGGAGGGGAACATCTTCAAGTCCAGTCTGATTCAGTTTGCCTAACTGGAAAACATAACAAATATTTGTGTATTTGTCACATTAGAAAACGACTTGCATTAAGCTTTTTGATAGTTTAAATGACTCACTTGGTATTCCGTCTCAGAGGTGATGTTGATGCGGAATGATCTCCAGGTTTCTCCAGCATGATTCAAACTCAGGAGCTCATGTTCAGCCCCTTCAGACAGCATCCACACCACCAACCTGCTGTCATCTACAGGGCAAGAGGAGCAAGTGCTTATACTTAACTTACTACAAAACACATATTAGTTCTATAGTAGTTCATATTCAGAAATCATTTATAGGAATTACTGAATAATTTGCAGAGGTTAATGAATAATGAATAGTAGTTACTGAAGAGCTAAGCCTAAGGTTCAAGACGTTATGGTCTGATAAAGGACTAATTTTACATGGTTCATAAAAGACAGTTGCTGATTCAATGTCCAATTATAACAGGATACTCTAATTAAAACCAGAATAGAGCCATGGCCTTACGAGCAATGGGCTGATAAACCCACAAGTGCAGACAAGTGCCTTTAGTGGGAGATAAATGAGGGCTCAGCAGCCAGGCCTTCTGACCAGCAGTGTCCCTCGGAGTGTATGGGAGGAACAAGAAGTGACCTTGGAGAAAGAGGGGAACAGCCAAGTTAGAACTCTATCTTTCTCACTTTCTCTCTCTCTCTCTTGCATTCTCTCTCTCTCTCACTCTCTCTCTTGCACTCTCTCTTTCTTTTTAACACGATGGGGACCCATGTGGGCAGGGTTTGAGCATGGGGGCGGGCTTTAGTGTGAGTGCTGGAATGCTGCAAGCATTCAAATCTTGTCCTTTTAGTAGGTGGGTGTGTTTGGAAACCCCTGTTGAATCTTGAATCTTGACATTTTCGTGAAAGAGGAATACACACCACTGGAAATCTCTTCCGGGATTTCCTTCAACTCATGTACCTGAAGTGAATCTTCAGTGCAGAGACCGGTTGCTCGGATTTCCAGTGGTTTGTGTTCGGTTTAGTGGAGTGGATTCCTTATCCAAAAATTCAAGATTCAACAGCTGGTGAACTAATCATTTATGTTAAATGTGGGGGAGTCCAAACGAATAATTATAAAATGTGCGGGGGACATGCCCCCCTCTGGTTGAATGGTGACAACGGCCATGTCTAAATGTGTGCTACAAAAAAAGCAGTCAATTAATATTACTATTATTTTGTTATATAATACTATGCATAACTGAGGTAAAAACATTTAAAACACTAAGGTTACCTCTCTCATTGCCCAGTGTGTGATCATGTGGTGGTGTAGGATAGTATGTTTCTGAAAGCAAGCTGCTCAGTTCCCAATCTAACTGGTCCAGATTGGGGTTCTGAGTGTTGGTCCATCCACACAGACCTCGCTCCAAATCACACATCTTATCTAAAGATGTAGACATAACGAAAAATAACTTTGTTTCTAAGGATGAGTCTTACATGTTTATGTACTGTTTGTTAATGCATTAATTTCCTTATAACATTAGGAAGATTTTAATCAAACCTGCAGTGGGACAATAGTGACTCGAGAAGATAATGTCATCAATAGCAATGAAGGTCTCTTTGCCTCCAGCGCCCTCCACCTCAAACTGTAACTGATTTACCATGCATATGGTCAGTATTCACACACCATCTCATGTAGTAACTCATAGGATTGCTATATGTGTACTATATAGTGTATAATATATATATATGTGTACAATAATTACATCAGGAAAGGCAGGTAAAATAAAAAATACAGGCGACCAGAAAATGTCATATACTGGATTGATTGAGGAACAAGTAAAAAAAAAAATTAACTTAATTCTTAAGTGCTTATTTACTCATCACAGCCAAGATGTTGATCTAATAAAGTTGGATAGAAGTGATTCTGTACAATGTAATGGTAGAGGTACTGCAGTGACAGGTTACAGGTGGAAAGATCAGTAATTTAGTTGTTACCTGCCAGTCTCCATAGTAGCTGATGTTGCTCATAGCATGACGCCACACGTGTCCCTGACTCAGACTGCTGAAGAAGAGCTTGGTCCTATCCCCTTTCACAGGCTTTATATACACACTCAGTGTGCCTTTACGACAGACATACAGAGCATAAACATTAATACATGACATGAGGAGAGTGTGCTATAACACAAGGATTATGTATGTGACTATGTGCTTTAACCTGGGTTGTCACCACCAGTGTGGTACCAAAAATGGACGCACTCAGTGTGCACCACGCCAGGGCGTACAAGAGAGCTCAGGGTCATCAGGCTGCCCTGAGGAAGGACCTCCACACCACTGTGGGCCAGCATGTAGTGGCCTGAGGAGACATGCAGATCTGTAAACTTCTTCTACACCAACAGCAAGAATTTATCTATCCATTCATCCATCCATCCTTCTCCATTGCTATCTGTCTTTCTCACCCAGTTTTGTCTCAAGGCTGTGGTCAGTCTCTGGGCCAGTTCTGGCGAAGTCCCAGTTCTGGTGGACCCACAGTGCAGCTCCACTGCTGCTGTAGCCACATGTGTAACCCTCAAATGAGCACGTAGTAGGCAGAGAGCACGATCTTTCTACAAACGCCACATCGTCTATAGCCACCTGACCATCAAATCCTGAGCGCACTGACTCAAATACCAACTGACACAGCAAGAGAAAGGACAAATATTCTTTAAGAAAGAGAGAGTGTTTTTTTCTCAGAATTGAAAGAGAAGAAAGGCAAACAAGTAAATGTGAATATAAAGACAACAACAGTAAAAATTTTAAAACAACAAGGGTGTATAAATGAAGCCACATCTTACAGTTGCTTAACTCACATTTTCTTAAAACAGCAGAAAAGTCACTGATACAAGGAACATTGAAATAAAAAAAAGGCCTGAATTTGCTTGCACTGTTATAAATAAATGAAAAGTAAGGTCAATTTTAAAGAATCTTTTAATGGATGGTCTAGGTAATGCAGGTCAAGAGGATTTCTGCCTTTTGGGTATTCTTTTAAAGAACCATTCTTTAGGAAACCTTTACTTTTAAGACTGCTAGCAAATCATTCACAAATATATTACAGTTTCATACAAAACAACTAAGTGGCAAGAGCCATCTTGGTCATTTTGCATACTTTTAAGTAACCTAAATGTAACAGCTTATATTTTGTGGCTACTGGTTTTTACTTGATAGGGGGTAAGTTGCTGGGGCACTGGACAGTGTCCTTCCTGCCAGATGTTTCCATGAGCACCCACACGGGTCCATAATAACTCCTCTGAGCCGTCCGCATGTTTAATTTTAACACTGAGAGCACCTGTTGGAGTACAACAACATTTCTCTTAGCTTCATTATTTCATTGCAAATGGGATATGAGAAAAATATTTGGTTTTACTGTAAAAGTTAAATCTTTTTTTGGTATATAATAAAAACAAATTATTATAATCAAAGCAAAAACTTTAATGTGTCCATCATTTGAAAACCATCTCTTTACTTTTTGTGAAAACCTTCTAACAAAATAAAAATAAAATCTTGATGCATTTGTACACTCAATGGTAAGAATGCTCATTTTGCTTCTTAAATTTTGAGATGATATGGATAAAATATGTATCTGCATGTTACCTGTTTGGGGGCCATAGAGTTTGTAGAAGAAGGAGAGACAGTGTTCAGTCAGTGAACTCTGACGGTATGAAAGAAGACGTCCAGAGAGACCGCGGAGGGCTGTGTTCCACATATTCACCACCAGACTTCTCCCTGAATAGTTGCATTATTATAAACAACCATGCATGACGGAGACATTTTAACATATTTTGTCAGCTGATACAACTGGGAAATGCATGTGCACTGTATGTTCTGACAAAAAATGGCAAGCATGTCTAAGAAGTAATTGTTCATCTTCAGAAGACTGTTGAAAGGGCATACTCCCTCAAGTACAAAGTCTACTCAAAAACTACTTGTTCCAACATCATGCAGAAACTATTTAAATGACTAATGCAGAATTTTATCCTTACCATTGCCAACAGTGTGGTCACTTCCATTTGTAACACTCCAGTCATAGTTATCTGTCTGATCCTGGTACCATCCACATAAGTCTCTTTCAAAGTTACAAGACAGGTCTATTTGAGGAACCCAGTAAAATAAATTACAATTTTATCAATTTTACAAAGCATTCAAAACTGTATCCAGGGAAATATTGCGTAACTTAAAAGTATTACATTTTATAATCTATAAATCTCCATATATTTATTTTTTGAAGATTTGTGTAATATGACAAACACATTTATTCCACCCTGAACACATTATATATGAGTTCGGGCCTCACCATCAGAAGTAGAGGGGATATAGTGTGGGTGGCAGTCAACATAATAAACATCCTTCACTGCAATTCTGGAGCCCACATTCAGCTCTTGAGCATGAGCTCTGAACTCAAGCTTGCAACAAAAAAAAAAGCACAGAAGGTGAGTCATGATAATTACATCATTTTAACAGAGTGCAACAATTCTACTTTTTCAAGCAGGGAAAACTCTCAAAGACAAAGATGTCTGAAAATTTACTTGGAGCGATGCCACAGAAGCACAACACTCTTGGTTAATTTAGTGTCCCGTATATAATTCAAAGCTGCATGAAATGTAAACTACTAAGTCCATCACATTCACAAAAGAAACGATACACAACAATAAAATTGGAAATATGAAAAATCGTCCAATACCTGGAAGCGATGACCTCTGGCTCCAATATAGAGCTCCTCTTTTACCCAGGAAGTGTTTTCCCCTGTTCGCCCACTAAACTCCCACATTCGAGGCAGAGTCCCTAACACACTGTCCACTACAGCTACAGACACTTCACCTATGGGGAAAGAGTACACTGACCATGTAATAAACCTAAGTGTAGTTCAGATTTACATAGTTTTCACCTAAGCCCACATTAGTATGTCTGTCAAACATGTTTTGAATCAGAGTTTGGCTCCTTAGCTTTGCCAAAAAACAACAACAAAGAAAGTAAAGTAGTTACGAAATTATGAAATTTATTTCCACTAAATGCCTAAATCCTTACATAACTTTAAGTTTATGCAAAGTAAATTATCCCAGGTTTTCGAATTTAGTTTTGTATCTCTGAGTGTTGGGTTTATAATACATGTGTGTGGATTTTGGTGTCTGATTGTTAGGTTCAAGGTACGTGGGTGTGGATTGTGGTGTCTGATTGTTGGGTTCAAGGTACATGCGTGTGGATTGTGGTGTAGGAGTGTTGGGTTCAAGGTACATGTGTCTGGATTGTGGTTTCTGAGTGTTGGGTTTAATGTACATGTGTGTGGATTGTGGTGTCTGATTGCTGGGTTCAAGGTACATGTCTGTGGATTGTGGTGTCTGATTGTTGGGTTCAAGGTACATGTGTGTGGGTTGTGGTGTAGGAGTGTTGGGTTTAAGGTACATGTGTGTGGATTGTGGTGTAGGAGTGTTGGGTTTAAGGTACATGTGTGTGGGTTGTGGTGTAGGAGTGTTGGGTTTAAGGTACCTGTGTGTGGATTGTGGTGTAGTAGTGTTGGGTTTAAGGTACTTGTGTGTGGATTGTGGTGTAGGAGTGTTGGGTTTAAGGTACATGTGTGTAGATTGTGGCGTAGGAGTGTTGGGTTTAAGGTACATGTGTGTGGGTTGTGGTGTAGGAGTGTTGGGTTTA